>JAFLJL010002917.1:0-23147 GCA_018398815.1 Conus ventricosus
CCCCGCATTTTCAGAAAAAAATGGATCACTGTCACGACCGACCCCGGAGTCGCCTACAGATCGGTCCTAGGGGAGTGAAGGATGAGACCTCACACGCCCCCAAGGACCCACAATAAAGATTACGATACACACCCCCATTATCACACCAGCAAAATAAACATCCAACACACACAACCATGCACGATCACAATCAAGCACTCCAACGCACACAACATGCACAATCACAACAAGCACTCCAACACCCACAACATGCACGATTATAAATAAACATTTCACCATACGACGTACACAATCCAATTACAGCATTCCACACATGTAACATATACACAATTATAAAGAAACATTTCCAGCATCGATCCCTTCTAACACCCTGGCGTTGCGTCCACACCCCTGCCTCTGTCAGGCCTACTGGAGCACCCTGTCGCACTAGGTGCTCCGAACCGGTCGGTTCTCGCAGGAGTCGCTCAAAGCCGACACCCTCGACTCACAAGCAGGCAGTGAAGAGCGTGTCCCGAGGGGGGGGGGGGGGGAAAACGTGGCGCTGTTACTGGAGGTCCTGGACGGGGTCAGGGCCGGCCAGTCAAGACGGCGGGCTCCTCTACCATCCGCGGTCCCGACCAGGGCGTGGCCTCGACCAGCGCGTGGCACCACCCAGTCCGCGGTCCCAGCCAGAGTGTGGCCTCAACCAGCACGTGGCACCATCCAGTCCGTGGTCTCAGCCAGAGCGTGGCCTCAACCAGCACGTGGCACCATCCAGTCCGTGGTCTCAGCCAGAGCGTGGCCTCAACCAGCACGTGGCACCATCCAGATCCGGACTCCAGTGAAGCCCCCGAAAAGGGGGGGGGGGGGGGGGGGGAAACGTAGCTGGGAGAGAGAAGAAAGGAAGGAAGGAGGAAGGAAGAAGGTACAGCTACCCGTGGGTGACCCAGAAGAGGCGGGTCAAACGACTCTCTCTGCCCTCTGCCATCGAGAGGACAGAGCACAGGTCGCGAGAAAGAAGAAGTGATGTCCCTCTCCTACGGGCCGACTGCAGGAATTGAAAGTACTGACTGTACTTTCGATGATACGGTGAAGAACCAAGACTGGAGCAGGCGCGCCCAGAGACATCTTCCGCTCGAGTCAAGAGCTAACCTCCCTCAGCAATGGCGGCCAACATGCCATGCTGCGTCACAGAGTGAGCATACTTCAAACTAAAAGAAATGAAGCACGTGCGACAGGTAAAAAGACAGGCGAGAGGCCGATAGACAGCAAGTTCGAGAGAAAGGTACCAGCCACCCGTGAACCTACAGGATAAATAGCACAGGCAGTGGAATAAGAGAGAGAGAGAGAAAACAAACCGAAGTTGAGCTGAACTACACCAAGGTGCAACCGCACCACAAGCCACATCAAGGGACGGATACACGACAACAGCAACGACAATAAACAAACGAATAATTCCGCCACCCTAGATGGGTCAAACGTCGTAGGCCTCGTGACAAACTCGTGACAAACCCCCCTTCTAAAAGCATCTGTTTCTCTGAGATACAGTGCTCCTTTGAACCTTGACGCATGTGCAAATTCACAACAATGGACCGAACCCAACTCTCTGTGATCGACAGAGTACGAGAATCCAATACAAACATTCTACGATAGAATCACACAGGAAATACATAATACTACATTTATCAAACAACTAAGGCAAACCTTCCAACCATGAAAGTAACAATCCGAACCATTGGTGATTCACTACCGTTAACATCACTGAAGTGAAAACTGTCACTACACCTAATACAGAGACCAAAAGGGATATAACCCTGTTGAGGGAAGTGTCCCTCTGACTGATTTCTCCAATGTGCTGACTACGGAGCTCGGCTAAGATAGTCAGCATCCGTATTACTGGAACCCTTGATATGACGAAAAGTGAACGCCTGACTCTGCAGTTCCACTGCCTAACTCATGAGTCGACGACTGACTGGCCGATCCGGTCCAAGCACTGGAGAGGATGATGATCGCTCTCCAGTACAAACTTCCGGCCGTACTTCTTCTTGGGCACACCAGTGCGTGTCCAAATCTGCCGGAGAGCTTCAGCAATAGTAGGGTAATCGATAGTCCTAAAGCGGGGCAGCCTCTGGCATCGAGTCGCATAGTCTACCGCTACCGAAATGTAGCGGTGACCGCGATTGGATGGTGGATTAATGGGTCCCACCAGGTCGACCCAACCTTGCTGAATGGCTCCCCAACCCCTGGCACTGACCCTAGGGGAGCACGCCTCAAGCGCCCTTAGGCGTTGTCCGTTGGCAGGTATCGCAACTGCGGCAGTACTGCCTAACCTGCGAGTTCATCCCTGGCCAGAAGAAGTCCTGTCTTACTCGCTCGAGAGTCCGCTTGGAGCCCATATGACCTGCCATGGGGGAATCGTGGGCCTGCCGAGAACAGATTCTCTCAAGCTTTGGGGAACAACAAGCTGCTTGGCCACACGATCTGCCCGAGTGAAAACCCTAAAGAGGATCCCCTGTGGAGCTTGAAGCTCACCTTGGCGTGTTGGCAGACTGAGCGGGACGATCTACCAGTTGTCGCAGGCGTTGACATCCAAGTCCCTGGCCTGAAGACGAACAATGGACCAGGATCGGCCCTAGCAAGAACCTCGTCAGAGATCGGCTGAAGAACGGGACGCAATTCCTGTTCCTGCCTCTTACTTGGCGCGTGTGGTGACTCCCACACACGCCTGTACGGGCAGATCCGTAGACACGGACTGACTGCGTCCGTCTGCGAAGGTGATAGTATTCCCTATGATAAAGGAATACAGAGGTCGCTCCACCGCGATGGCCCATACTTCGCCACAGAAGTAGGGGTGGAGATAGAAACGAGTACTGAAGGACGGGTGGAGGTAAAACCAGCCTCCAACCCGCACACAATCGTAACTGGCGCCCCGCCGGGCCTTAGGGGAAACTAAATCCTTATCCACAAAGAGTGTTTGATGCTCCCGAATCCCTGATGGTGTCGACCAAGGATGAACCAACAACAGAAAGAAACACTGGACACTCTGTACCACCAGAAGCTTGGATGGACCCCACGTTAGCCGAGGCGCGAGGATGCTGGAAAGGACTAGCCCCATGACTACCAGCGGCTTTAGGGCAATCTTTCCTAATGTGGCCGGGACGACCACAAAGAAAACAAAATCGGGTGCTGAGGTCCCCGATGAACTGCCTGCCTTGTTCGACTCGCTAGCAGTCGTCGGCGCCTTATTGCCACCAAATCCTGTGGGGTCTTCCTCTCCGTATCTGGGCGATGCCCATAAGCCCTGCGAGCTTCAGCAAACACCTCAGCGTATGAATCGCACCGCGAAATCCTGAGGTGCTGTCTCGCCTATCCGATCCTCAACTCTGGGGACACAGTGTTGGTGAGCTGTTCAATGAGGATCAGATCCTCCAGCTCCAACTTAGCCAACTGACGCCAGTACCCTAGCGTTTTGCGCAGCCTATCACCAAACTGCGCACGAAGGTCTCGTCGTTATTCTTCTTCATGGACCTGAACTTCCTCCTGTACGTCTCTGGGGTAAGGTGGAAACGCTTACGCAGAGCCAACTGCATGTCTGCATAAGACGCACCTTCGTTTAGAGTGAGCACACACTCCCTTGCAGCACCAGATAACCCAGAAAAAAGGTGCATAGCCTTTTGTTCCTCAGACAATTGGTATGAACTAGCAACCTTGTCAAAATGCTCAGGAACATATCAATGTCCTCACTAGGTCTGAACTCTGAAGCTTTAACTTTGGGCCTCTAACTCTATCACCTGCCTGGTGATTAACCCCCTGACTTACAGATGCGGGAGACCGCGAAAGAAGTTGTTCCATCTCCTCCCACGCAGAGCCTCCATCCTGTCTAGTTCTTCCCTACGAGGGCAGCCTCCTCCCTACGCTGATCAGCCTCTTCCCTACGCTGATCCTCCTGTCTGGCAGCCTCCTCTCTACGCTGAGCAGCCTCTTCCCTACGCTGTGCTTCCTGTCTAGCAGCCTCCTCTCTGCGCTCTTCCCTACGCAGAGCCTCCTGCCTCGTAGCCTCCCTCTCTGCGCAGAATAGCCTCTTCCCTATGCAGAATTTCCTGTCTGTCAGTCTCCTCTCTGCGCAGAGCCTCCATCCTGTCTAGCTCTTCCCTACGGAGCCTTGCCTCTTCCCTACGCAGGCTTCCTGCCTAGCAGCCTCTTCCCTACGGAGAGCTTCCTGCCTAGCACCTCTTCACTACGCTGCCGCTCCAGAAACATAAGGACAGAGGTGATATCCTGAGCGGGTTCACCACTCCCGACACGGGAGATGACCCGTCTGACCCGTCCCTTGGGTCTCGACTTTCCCATAAGGAAAGTCTTCTGGGGCATGCCCCTTACGAGGGGAAGCCTGGAGAGGAGAAGGTTTCGGTCTCTGCGACCCAACAGAAGCCCACAGTTGCTTCGCTATGCTCTGACGCTTCCGAGCGGAAGTGCCAGTCGGGGTCTCGACAGAAGACCCCCCAGCGAAGAGGTAGTAAAAAAGTACCCACTGACTACCTGCTACAGCACCGGAATAAGTAGAAGTTACCGTAGTCGAAGTACTGGTACTAATAGTAGGGACTACAGTAACATCTTGAATACCCTTCTTCTTCGACGCACGCGTCGCCATACCACCAGCGCCGGACGTCGCCATGACAACAATATCCTACGGTTTTCAAATACAGGGGAAAGACAATTCCACTAAAAAAAAAAACAAATATTTTAGGGGGTGTGTATATGTGTGTATGTGTGTATGGCGTGTGTGCGGACAAGTTCCGGCTGCTCCCACTCTGGCAACACCGCGCTCTACAGCACGAGCAACAGTGCGGTGGGCTCACCGAAAAAAAAACAAAACAAAAACTATGTCCGGCTGCCCCCACTCTGGCAACACCGCGCTCTACAGCACGAGCAACAGTGCGGTGGGGCTGGCCGGAAAAAAAAAACAAAACAAACAAACTGGCAGACGAATCCGGAGAGAGGAAAAAAGGGACACTAACGTCTGATACAACCCCCTGTACTCAATGACCCGGTAGAGAAAAAAAACAAAAACTGACTAAATACAAAACAGGAATGGAAGACTGAGCGGCAACAGAAAGGCAAGACTTACGCCGTACCTGCGTGAGGTACCCGCGGAAAGAGGTCTGGACGCGTCGACTCCCCTTCGTCTCGACTCGATTCCCCAGTCACCGCCGATGTTCCCTCAGGCCACCAAAAGACTCCCTTCACGCTAGAGTCACCCAGCCAACCACCCACGAACAAACACGACAAACTGACTAAACATATACAAAACAGACAAAACTAAACAGTACCTCTCCGCGAAACGAGAGAGACAGCCAGTCCCGGGTTCAAATCCCGACGAGCCCCCACAATTGTCACGACCGACCCCTGGAGGTCTGCCCTGACAGGATCGGTCTAGGTGGGAGTGAAGGGAGTGACTGACCTCACACGCCCCGCAAGAGACCACACAATAAAGATTACGATACAACACCCCATTTATTCACACCAGCAAAATAAACATTCCAACACACACACCATGCACGATCACAATCAAGCACTCCAACGCACACAACATGCACAATCACAATCAAGCACTCCAACACCCACAACATGCACGATTATAAAATAAACATTTCACCATACGACGTACACAATCTCAATTACAGCATTCCAGCACATGTAACATATACACAATTATAAAGAAACATTCCAGCATCGATCCCTCTAACACCCTGGCGTGCGTCCACACCCCTGCCTCTGTCAGGCCTACTGGGAGCACCCTGTCGCACTAGTGCTCCGAACCGGGTCGGTTCTCGCAGGGAGTCACTCAAAGCCGACACCCTCGACTCACAAGCAGCAGTGAAGAGCGTGTCCCGGAGGGGGGGGGGGGGGGGAAACGTGGCGCTGTTACTGGAGGTCCTGGACGGGGTCAGGGCCGGCCAGTCAAGACGGCGGGCTCCTCTACCATCCGCGGTCCCGACCAGGGCGTGGCCTCGACCAGCGCGTGGCACCATCCAGTCCGCGGTCCCAGCCAGAGTGTGGCCTCAACCAGCACGTGGCACCATCCAGTCCGTGGTCTCAGCCAGAGCGTGGCCTCAACCAGCACGTGGCACCATCCAGTCCGTGGTCTCAGCCAAGCGTGGCCTCAACCAGCACGTGGCACCATCCAGTCCGGACTCCAGGTGAAGCCCCCGAAAGGGGGGGGGGGGGGGGGGGGGGGGGGAAACGTGCGGGGAGGAGAGAAAAAAGGGGAAAAGGGAAAGGAAGAAGGGTACAGCTACCCTGGGTGCCCCAAAGAGGGGTCAAACGACTCCTCTGCCCTCTGTCCAGTCGGGGACAAGGCACGGGTGGGGAAAAAAAAGAATGATGTCCCCTCCAACGGGCCGACGCGGAATTGAAATACTGACTGTACTTTCGATATAGGGGAAAAACCCAAAGGGGAGCGGGCGCTCCCAAGACACTTCCGCCGATAAAAACTAACCCCCCAAAATGGGGCCAACAGCCTGCTGCGCACAGGGGACATACTTCAAACTAAAAAAATGAAGCACGTGCACAGTAAAAAGACACGAGAGCCGATCACAATTCAGAGAAAGGACCACCACCCGTGAACCCCGGGATAAATAGCAGGGGGCAGGGGAAAGAGAGAGAGAGAAGAAAACAAACCGAATTGAGCTAACAACACCAGGTCAACCGCACCAAAGCCACAAAAGAGGGATACACACAACAGCAACGACAAAAAACAAACGAAAAATTCCCGCCACCCTAGAGGGGTCAAACGTCGTAGGCCTCTGAAAAACCGGACAACACGCTCCCGCCATTTCTTGCCCAAAATGCCATGACGTTATCGAAAGAAAATCTAATGCCAAAAAAAACCCAAAACAAAAAAAGGAGCTGCTTTCCCCTTCCTTTTTGCGTAAAGTATTTAACCGAAATTCAAATCTTACCCTCTGCCGGGCTCAACAGACTAATTATCATGCGCCCTTTTTTTTAAAACCGGGGTTTTTTACACCAAAGACAGTACCAAACACCTCAAAACCACACAGTGACATAAACAGCCGCAACTCAACACAGAGGGGGCCCTCAAGCTCCGAGACAAAAACCAAACGCCCGGGAGGCACTTTGGGTCTTTTCACTTCCCAAAAAAGATTAAACACACCTCGAATAAAAACGACTGTTGAACCATTTATCTCCTGAAAAAAAAGAATCAATAACAACAGGGGAACCTACAAAACCATAAGCGCCCCGAAAAATTCAGTCAGT
The DNA here is from genome assembly GCA_018398815.1 of Conus ventricosus. NCBI lineage: Eukaryota > Metazoa > Mollusca > Gastropoda > Neogastropoda > Conidae > Conus > Conus ventricosus. The sequence goes on from JAFLJL010002917.1 coordinate 7,258, forward strand.
CATACTTTTTTTTGGACCCTTCTCGGGGGTCCAAGGGGGAGACCACTCTTAAATTTTTTTCAGACCAAAACACGCGAGAGAACAAAAAAAGGGCCGACTCTAAGCCACTTTCACCCTCCACCGTTTTTTTTGGGGGAAAGGGGCCCCAAAAACCCGCCTTTTCCTGTTCCTACAATAACCAAAAAATAACGACCCTACAAACAAATACTGTTAGGTTACCGTTTTTAATACAATTTACAAACTTTCAGATTTCATTTTTTGTTTAATCCTTTTTTTTTCCGGGCTTTTTTTCAATCATCTTTTTCACGCAAACATTCTTCAAATGAGTCCTGCTTTCTGTGAAAAAACACTACATCTTTAACTTTTTCTCTAAAGTCTTTTAAAACTGAGTTTATTTTGGCATAAAATCCACACACTTACCGGCATGTCTTTTCCGCGAAAGCTTTTTTTTTTTTTTCAAACAAAGTTTTCTCTTTTAACTATTCTCTTCTCCCGAACAGTACTATAAAAATATGCTGCGTTCCTTTCAACAGTCTATAAAACTTTCTAAACACTCCTCAGTTTATTGCGGGCAACTAAATATGTCATCATCTGTCCTAAAAACCCTTTTTCATGATATGCTTTGTTCCATTTAAGCTTTGGACAGAAAACCACAAAGTTAAAATTATAGCATAAACTGTTTTTAATGGGTCAACAAATATTTTTTTTTCCACAACCATCTGCCCACAAATCATGAGCAATGAGGTTTTTGTCATAAAGTTAACTGCCCCATATTTTTTATAACAAACTTAATCTAATTCCGGGTTTATTTTTTTTTATCATCCCCTTTAAAAACTTGTTCATAAATAAAACCCTAAAAGGGCCCTAATGGTAAATTAATCCAATTCATGCTTAAGTTTGTTTTTATTTAACAATATTGATTTTTTTTCTTGTTGTTATGACCTTAATATCCTCCCATTGGGAAAATACAACAGAATTTTAAAGACTGTAAACCCCAAAAGTTTTTGCCAGCTAATTAAAATTCCTTTAAAAGGACGTCACTAACGCCCACAACCCCATCCCTCTCCTTTATCTTTTAAACAGAAATTTCAAAATTATTGTGAACGTGTCCCCTAATTTCTTTTGGGGCGCGAACTGTAATTTTGTAGAACATCTTTAAAACCGTTTCCTTCTGGGGAGGATGATTTTTTTTTCCCATACGTTTTTTTTAAACCCTTTTCCGACATTGTCATCTGGCATAAACTTACTTTAAAAGGGGCCAATTGAATTTTTCGAAATTTTTTTAGGGCCAAAAAATGTAAATGGCTTTTAAATTTAAAATTTTTATGTCCCATCAAAATATGGTCAAAGTGCCTTTTTAGTCGGGTTTTTCGAACATTTTTATTCTAGGGGCCAACTTATTTGCCTCTAGTTTGCGCAGTTGTTCTTTTTAAAACTTTTTGTTTCCCCAAACCTCTTTACTTAAAATCACCATCTTATGTCCAAAAAACCTACAAACCTATTTCGCCATTCTTTTTCAAAGTCCGCAACGTCTGCAAGTTTTTTAATTAAAAAATTTATACACCTTACGGGCGCAATGTAACTCCGGGTTCTTCGGGCCCACGCGACATTTTTTAGTACAGTTTATTATTTTTTTTCCAAAAAACAATGTGCGGGTTATCAATTTACACTTTCCCCTTTTGTCTTTGATCTTTATATAAATATCCGACCCCCCCAAAATAATTTTTTAAATTTAAAATTGGGGAATTGTAAATTTCAAAATTCCAATATCCCTTTTCCCCTGAGGGAAGACTCTTAAAACATTTGAGGCCTTCCATCATAAATTTCATCATGCTTTTTTCTCCAAATGAACATAGAGAAAGAATGTAATGAAAGATCGAGGGTTTTTGCCCCTCAAAAGAGGGCGGCACAACTCAAATCTATGTTTGTCATTCAAACCTAATTTTTACACTCACTAAAAAAGGAAGGGAACTTCTTCTTCGTTTGAATTTAACTTTGTTTTAGGCATTTTTAAGTTTGAAGTAATGCAAATTACTCATTGCTTTTTTAGCGAACAAAACCCTAAAACCACAGGAGGTTTAACCGGCAAACCTCCTTCCCTTCTTTATTAACTTTTAGAACTGCTTATTTTTTTTGGGATTCATTATATTAAACCTACACTTTGTAGAATATTTCATGGGCGCGACCATTTTGGCCCCAATTTTTATCAATACATGTTCAAAACGAAGGGCGGTTTTGGGGTTTTTTTTGGGTTACAAACATTTTTTAAAAAAAATTTAAAAATAGTGCATTCAAAAACTGGCGCAAAATATTCTTTGGGCCGCACACAATCAAAAAAATTAAAAAGAAACAAACTTTTTGACATTGCTGTGACCCAGACTCCCCTCTTTTCATAAAAAGTGAGTACTCCATTAAGCAGATTTTTTTTCCCCCCCATTGAAAACGACCACACAAGAAAGCGGGGTTTTACCCATCCGATGCATTTTTTTATCAAAACCATTAAACTTTCTGTGTTTGCGCAAAAAACGGGGTTGGGGAGTGTCTATCTGATCATTAAATCACCATGATCCTTTGTGATATGTACAATTTCATTTCTTTTTAAAAACCTTCAACGTATTTTGACTGAACTGCAAGCACCATTACCAATGACAAACCTTTTAAATCCACTCAGCAACAGAAAGACAGAAGGCTTTTGAAAGGACGTAACAATTCAATATTAACATCAGACGGGTTAGACAAAATTTGGATCATAACAGGCCTAGGCCACCTTTATTTTCGGGGGGAGCACAGAAAATATAACTAGGGGGCATCCTCCTTTCAAATCTTCTTTTTGGGGAAACGTTACCCGGGGCCCTACAGCAAGAGCATAAAACAGCATGGGCAACATTTTTCTTAAACTTTTAAGGGGCCAACTAGGGGGGAAAAGAAGAATAAAGACTCTATTTTGCAATTACGTTTTTGGGTTTTCTAGGGGCGCAACACAGCAAATCGACAAACTGATCCTTCTACTGGCTTTTGACGCCCAAAACAAACTTTGCAAAATTTTGAGGGCGCCATTAACTACAGTTTTTTCCCCTTTAATATTCAAAGGTACCAACATGTTTTACAAAACCAAGATCGAAAATAACTTTCGTTGGCACTGGTTTATACATGCTGCCTTCTACCTCAGACTCCAATAGGTACAATAAAAACATAATAAGAAATTCTTTTAGCAGCAATGAACAAAGTTTTGGGGAAAACGACATAAATTCTGGGGCCCGTAAAATTTCAAAAATAAAAAACGCCCAAGATTTTAACACAAAATTCCCAAGTCCCAAAACCCCCCAAAGTCATTAAGCTCAGACCATGAATTTTGAAAAGACACGCTTGTTTTTTGGATTAAATGGGATAGGGGTACTTGTCTTTATTACAAATAGTAACCCAACTATTCAGACTAATGTCCTAATGTCGCCAAAAGCCAACACTTTTCTTTCAGTAGACAAAAAGCCACTGACAATACCCTAATATTCCTGGAAACGTCCACGGCTTTACCACTAATTTTTTTAATAAACTTGCAAAATGATCAACTGTTTTTTTACCCCGATTTATCAGGCGGAGGCAGCGGGGGAGGGACGACTTTGCCCCGCCGCCTTAATAGCCACCACCAATGCTTATTGCAAATCCCAAGGGAGTTTAAACGCTTCTAATTGACTCCAAAGCCTCTAAAAAAGCGTTCGTATTTTTCTCTAGCGCGTGTCTTCATATAAAAATTTTTTCGATAGTTTCTCTTATTTTATTTCCTTTATTCGTAAATTGGGGTCGGGTTTGTATTCACTTCAGCTTGCTATCTTTTTTTTCAAGATCTTTTAGCTTTGGGGGTTTTTCTTTCTTTTAAAATCAGCCCTAAGTTGGGGTCATCACCTCAACAGTTTTTTTTTTTCTCTTTTTTTATCTCACAGTTTACCCAGTTTTGCTAAATTGGGTTTTAACGCCCTTAAAGTTCTTAAAACTGATCAAGGGCCGTTTTTCCCATGGGGAGGGGTGATCTGTAAGTCTTTAACTGTTTCTTTTGAAAAAATGGTTTTTGCTTCTATTGCATTATTATTCCATCGCCGATTGATTTAATTCTTCGTTCCATTTTTTTGTAGGGGGTTTGCGTTGGGGGTTCCCCCAGGGTTTGTAAGTTTAGAAAATGCCTCCCCCTTTAAAATTTTGGGCTAAAAAACCAAGGATTTGATCTTACACTGAGCTTTGTATAATTGTACCCTTGGGTAAAAAATTTGAGGGTCCCGGTTTTGTTGTAAGCCGAACAGATTCCCTGATCGCCCCTTTCAAACAAGACCATCTTCTAATTCAAAAAATTTTGGGCTATAAATTCGGAGGTTCTTGCCTAAACTTTTGTAAAATGCTTTGACAGACTTCTGTTTAAATTTACGCCGCATTGAACGTTTACGTGCTGTGTCAAAGGGGTCATTCATCTGCGTCCCCCAAATCAAAAACATCATAATCTTCTCACTTTAAAGCCTGCCATGGTTTAATTAATTTAAATTTAATTTTTTTATTTTGTTTTTTAAAAAAATTACAAGCACATGGGTTGATTCTTTTACCCGCATAGAAACTGAAAGAACCCTTTGGGGTGAAGGGAAATAACGGGCATTACTGTTCCAAATAAACCATCTAATTGATGCAGACAAATTCTTACTGTCAAATTTCCAGACCTAGGGGCAAATGCGTGATTGTGCCAGGGGTCGCCTCTTTCTTTAAAAAAAAAGCGCCGTTTCAACAACAGACCCAAACAGGACATTGTACAAACTGGGCGGGAAACGTTAAGAAAATTTTTATAAAACTTTAGGGCAAGAAAAATTTTTTTTTCACAATGCAACATATTTTTAACCTATTCTGATCTTTGGGTACGGAAAGAAAGGTTTACTTTGCGTTTTTAAGGGAAACGAAAATGAAGAACACTAAAACATAGAATGGGGGGCTGCAGATACTAAAACGGGAAAAAGTATGTGCTGTAAATTTTGCTTTGGAAACGCTTTTTTTTCCCTTTCCCCTTTGATTTGAGTTGTTAAAAGCGCATGCGCCCTACTTCAAGGAGCATTTAAAAAACAGATTGTATAATAACAACTTTAAAGAAAACAAACGTTTTTCAAAACATCAACACGAAGCAAAGTACACATTTTTTGACACTCGTTAAGTTTGACGTTTTTAGCAACCCAATTTAGCAAGCTGAGGGGGGCAACAAACATCAAAATACAATATATTACAAAAAAGTGATTCATCTACAACATATCCCAAAAACAGGGCAGACACTATTTGAATTTTTGTTTTAGTGCCGCAGCAAAACGCTTAAAGGGATTTTTTTCTGTGTGAAGATGAAGAACCAATTTAAAAGAGAATGAAAAGTTTTTTAAAACCAAAAAAAAACGAAATACAATGCTCGATTTGGGCAGTCCTAACCAAACTATGCTAGCGGTTAAACCTTATCAGCATTTTGATAAAAAAGAAAACTGTTTGGGGTGGGAGGTGAGAAATCCAACAGTTTTACCTTGTGGCTTTAAAAATCTACACCTTCACATGTAAGACTTGATGATTATTTAACAACAAAAAAACGGGTTTTTGGGATTACCAAGTCAACAGAGGAAATCAGTTACATGGAAGGGAGAACTTGGGGGGGGGGGAACTAATAAACAAACAAAAGATAAAGAAAAAGAAGCCGATAACCGCTTAATGACATTTGTTTTTTTTATATATGCGCAGCGAATATTGAAAATAACAAATTTAAAAAAAACAATACAAATTTTTTTTTATTTATAAAAAACATTCTGTTCATTTTCCAAAGGCCACAGCGCCCCAAAAAAAAAGAACAGGCAATTCCCTGTTATAGAAACCCCTAAAATAAAAAAATTCAGATTAACAAACATTACAATGCAACAAAAAAATAGAGCAGGGCCTTTCAAATACAGCAAAACCAAACGAAGGGACTGGGTGCCCTTTTTTGCTGTTACTATGTCAAACGGGCATCGACTAAACGCTGTATCGGGGAGGGAAAAGTGTAGGCCTCTTAGCACGGGCATAGCGCACCCCAGCTTTACCTCTACGGTTTGTCTTTAACTCTTGCTAGTTATTTGGGGTAGGGCTGCTACAAAAAAAAAAAAACTAAACTCCAAAAGCACACAGCTATGGTTTAACTAATAACACTAAACTTAGCTCGTTTAAAATGACAATAAATAAAGCCTAGTTGACTCAAAAATCACGGATAAGAAATTTAACTTCCCGGCCGATTTTTAGACACAAAAGACAAAATTTGTCTTCAAAAAGGCAGCAAGTTTTCTCAACACCAGACGCCGAACGATAAAAAAGGAATCTTAAAAAAGTAAACGAAACTTTTAAATCGTTCTAAAAAGCTCAAAATTAAAAAACGCCAAAGGGGGGTTTTTTAAATTTTTTTTATAGTCCAAGCGCAAAAGAACCGTGATATTGGTTCTGATTAAGTATTTTTTTTTAATTTAAATAAATATTTTGGCTTAGAAAAGAAAGACAGCATGGCTAAGATATATGAAGGACAAGACGAATTGTTTGAAGGAATGCTTGAGAGAGAGCGTTTATCAAGAGCACTGAATGATATTGATTTAGAAGTCATTGACCCAACAAACGTACGGGCAAGCGTTGGTCATGCTATTTCTCAAGTTCCAGTAAACTAACAATAGACCCGCCAGTTAAAGTAATGTTAGCTGTTTTAATCGACTATATAACAATAAATGAAGAAAACCTAGAAGTCTGGGTCTCAACTAAACAGCAGACTATTCTTTCTCATAACGACTTAACGCCTGGTTGGGCAGACCAGCTGCTTACACAGTTTGACGCTGCCGCTGTGAAGAAGCTAAAATGAGAGGCTCTGGTTGGTCAGAGGGCGAAGTCCTAGAGATCAGATTAAAACAGGCTAAGTATGCACCGATTGTAGGCAAGGCTTACATTCCGCTACCTCGGGAGTTGGTTTTAAAGAGAGCAGTTTTAAACATAAAGAATTCAGACGACAAATGTTTCATGTGGTGCGTTCTTGCAAGGCTGCATCATGTCCGCGAACACGCAGAAAGAGTGACTAACTATCGGCAATACGCCAAAGATCTTAACTTCAATGGAATATCCTTTCCTGTTAGTGTAGACCAAATTGATCAGTTTGAAGAACAAAACAACCCAATAACGTTAATGTATACACATGGGATGAGGAAACAAATTTGGTGCCAATTAAAGTGTCCAAGAACAGTCCAACAATAGGCGAACCAGCCAAAAGTCAGTGGACTTACTCCTAATGTTTTCGCCAGCGGGCTGCCCCATTACACATTGATACGCACAATGAGCAGATTATTAGCCCCTACTTAAAAACCCAGAACATAACAAGATTCTGTAGAAAATGTTTAACAAGAATTCCAACCGCTCAAGCCGCGCTTGAACATATAAAACATTGTAAAAGTTCTGTAGACTGTTAAGACAGAACTAACTACCCCCCCGCCAGGATCTAAAGTTAGTTTTAAAAAACTGGAAACGGCTGAAAAATTTCTCCTTACGTAGTTTACGCAGACTTCGAGTCGCTTATTGTTCCTTATGAAGGGCCAGCACCACAAAAACTTCGAAAAAACAGTCTTAATGGTAATCAAACAGATTTGTTCATTTGCCTTCATTATTGTTAGGTCGGGTGGCGTTTATTTCAGAGCCAGATTATTTTAAAAGGGCAGATGCTGCAGAAACAATCTTAAAACGCATGCAGCAAGTGCGTAACGCTTTTCAATAATCTAATTATCTGAAATCATAATGGCGCCTAAGACCAACAACAGTATGCCCCAGCCACTCACTGTTGGATTTGTGGTTTAGGCCTCTCATCAGACGCGGCGAATCCAACAGTAAGAGACCATGATCACATTAGCGGAAAGTTCAGAGGAGCGGCGCATAACAAATGCAATCTTCAACTAAAGTTTGATCCAAAGACATGGAAGCTGCCCGTATTCTTTCACAACTTGCGAGGTTATGACTCTCACCTTATAATGCAGCAGTAACCAGCGCCTTCAGGGTAGCATGCATTGCACAGTCATCAGAAAAGTACATGTGTTTCACTTTAAATAACATGTCTTTTCTACGACTCTATGCAACACATGATGGGCTCATTAGAGGCACTGGCTATGTCCTTAAAGTCCTGCCCAAATAACGGAAGAATATTTTGACCCAACTCTCGTTAGAAAAGGGTGTTTACCCTTATGAGTACATGAACAGTTGGGAAAGGTTTGACGAAGACACACTTCCGCCTAAAGGCGCGTTCTTTTCTAGTCTCAGAGGAAAGGACATCAGTGATTCTGATTACCAGCATGCTCAAGATGCGTGGCAAAAGTTAGATTGTAAAACGATGGGAGACTATCATGACTCCTACTTGATGGCTGATGTATGTTTGTTGGCGGACGTCTTTGAAAATTATAGAAAGACCTGCATGAAACAATTATAGCCTGGATCCTGCGCATTACATTTCTGCGCCCGGATGAGCTGGGATGCTTTTTTAAAGTATTCTGGAGTACAGATTGATTTATTGTCTGACCTACCAATGATTCAGATGATTGAAAACGGATTGCGTGGAGGAATTTAGTATGGCGTCGCACCATTACTGTAAAGCAAACAACAAATACTTGGATCATTATGATCCAAGTAAAAGGTCTAACTATCTTATGTATTTAGATGCAAACAATCTGTATGGATGGGCAATGGCGCAATCGCTTCCATTACGCAACTTAAAATGTACACAGGCGGTGATCCGAACAATATTCAAAAGGCATTAAAGTGGTTGGGCAGTTTAACGCCTGATCAACAGCGTGGTTTCATTCTAGAAGTTGATTTATGAATATCCTCATGAACTCCATGACCTGCATAATGACTATCCATTAGCAGCAGAAAGTCTAAAGATGGATCCAAGAGAGCCACCTAAACTTGTGCCTAATCTTCGAGGCAAAAAAAAATTATGTCTGTCATTACAGACTTCTACAATTTTATTTAAGACATGGGTTGAAGTTAACAGCTGTTCATCGCATAATTGCTTTTGATCAAGAACAGTTCATGAAACCCATACATCATGAAGAACACTGATCAGAACTAAATCCACAGATGCTTCAGAAAAAGACTTTTTCAAGCTGATGAACAACAGCTGTTTTGGAAAGACTATGGAGAATCCGCACAAGCGCAAAGATGTTAGATTGGTCACCAGAGAGAATGAAGCAATTAAGCTGACTTCAAAACCTAATTATCAGACTTTAGAAGAATTTCATGATCAGCTTTTTTGGCATAATGATGAAAAAAAGAAAGTCAAATTAGACAAACCTGTTATTTATTGGGTTTACTGTTTTAGAATTATCAAAGCTTTTGATGTTAGAGTTTCTTTATGACTACTTTAAGCCCTCGTATCCAGAGTCCAGAGTACTTTACACAGATACAGACAGTTTTGTATAAGATATCCCTACTGAAGACATCTATAAAGACATGGAAACCGAAGTAGCTAAAGGACATGCGGGATGGTATGACACGTCCGATTACCCTAAAGATTCGCCTTTGCATTCATCCGTTAACAAAAAGGTTTTAGGAAAGATGAAGGATGAATTATCTGGAAAGGTGATCAAGGAGTATGTTGGTTTAAGGTCAAAAATGTACAGTATTTCGAGCCAGGAGAAAATCATTAAGAAAGCAAAGGGAATATCTCGCAGCGTTGTGCAGTCAAACATATCACATGACAATTACAAAGAAGCATTGTTTGGCAATAGACTTTTCATCATGACAACGTAAAACTACGATCTAATCTACATGAGATCAACACAACTGTTGTAACAAAGAAGTCGTTAGATAGAACAAACACAAAACGGGTGTTTGTTAATCCGGAGTTTTCATATGCAATCGGGCACTGGAGGACCGCATTAAACAGGGGGTTTTATATTTTTCATCAACTTTTATTATAAGATCAATCATAGCTTCATCCAATTCATTTAAATCTTTTCTCATGTTTGCTTGACGAGTTCGAATTTTTTTTATTATTTCAAGATATTCTTTTTCCCAATTTGGGGGTTTGGATTGTAGGTGATTGGATGATTTAGCATGCATTGATTAATCCTCGAAAATGTTTCCTTAATAGCATTACACGCATGAAATGATTCCCGTATCATTTTCATGGTCTCTTCCTTTACCATTCTTGTTTCGTTCTGCGCTTCCTTCTGGCCTTCCATTTTAAACCAAAATATGTTTACGTAAATTAATTAAGCGGACGGTGCCTGGCGGGATTATCTGCAGTTCTTCCTTCACAAAAGATCTTTGAGGGCTGGCTGTTTTGTTGTGTCAGTTTTTCGTAAATAATACACGGGCGGATTCATCTTTACAATTCTTTTTATTTCATATGGGTCAACACTCCAAACTGGATCGGTTGCCCTGATGCGAGTGTCCCCTTCTGCTTCCCCCGGTAAATAAAGGTACCTTACTTTCAATCCAAATGGTAATAGTTTGCTGGTAAAGACTCTCCTTCAACAACATTTATTGTTTTTCTTTTGATTGCTTGTACTGGTTTTAACCCTTTAAATTCTTCATTATTCATTGCGCGCAAAACTGAGGGCAGTCTTCTAACCATTCTGTGTTGCGAGAATTGTCAATCAGCTCTCTGTGATACTGGTAGGAGAAAAGTCTTTCGGCTAACTGTTTGTTAAAGTTTTCAACTAAAGCCTGTGATCTGTGAACTCCTGGAATGCCTCTTCTAATAGTAACTCTGTGTTTTAACAATAATTGATTCACTTGGCCTTTAAATTCTTTTCCATCATCGACTTTGAATCATGCGAGGGAAAGTTAAGGGGCCTCGTTGGTATATCAGTTGTATGGCAACAGCAACAGCAGAGGCACTCTTTTGTGTTAATGGTTCTGCATCTTTGTATCTTGAAGCTATGTCATGACTGTAAGGGCGTACTTAAATCTTTTTCGTCTAATCCTATCAGAGGGTAAATATAAAAGATCCATTTGATGGGTGTCGTTTGGAGTTGTGTTCACAAAGTGCGGTCTCTGTATTCGTTTAGGTGCAGGTAAATAATTTGCCAAATCGCTTGTTTAGATAACCATTCTTTTGCTGTTTGTTCACTGACTCCAGCTGCTTGGCTTAGCTTTTTAATTGCTGTTATTCCCTTCCAATATCCTTTGGCGAATAATAGATTTTGTTCATTTTTACTCAGCCAATATTATGTGCAACAAATACACAACGGTCATACCAACGACAATAAACCCGATTTCTTGCATCTTTTGTTTTTCTGATGGTTGATAAAAGTCACTGAATTTTGGTGGGGGCAATGTCTGGACTGGTTTTGCCTGTTACTAGATAATATTCTTTATTGCTTGGTCAACATTTTTAATGTGTAAGCTGCATGCCCCTGTTCTTTCAGGGTGTCATTAATAAAATCTAACTGCTCAAGTCTCTGCCTTTCATAGGCGTCTTGTGCAGCTGCTAGTTCCTCCATAGCTTTGTTATGTCTTTTTCTCTCGCCGTCATCCCGCAGTTTACTAAATGCAAAATTACTTCCGCTAAAAGCAAGCGCATTAACCACAGCGCCGCCTATCATTATGCGAGTGGAAGCATTTTTTATAAATGTTTTTTTTTCTTACATATTTATATTGTCCGGAATTATTCTTGCTTAACTAGAAAATCTTTCGTGGCAACCGAAGCTGCATGATAGCAATCAGCTTTGGCTGAATCCTCAAAGTCTAGTTTGCCAAGATCTGCGGTTTTATTTTTTAACAAGCTTTTACCAAGCATTGAGTATCCTACACTTAGCCCTCCAATAACAGCAGAATGGTATACAAGGTTAGCAACAGTTTTTTCGGTGCTCATTTTTAGAAAATAAAATAATTATAATTATTAAAAAACATGAACAGTGATGATCTCCTACAGCTACAAGGCGGCCTAAACCTTCCTGAACTTATGAATGGCCAAGTTGATGATCAAGCTATTATGTCCAAAAAGGAGAGGCTGTATTCTTTGGCAGCGTGTGGAAAACAAAACAGTTCCTCGGAACTGAATTTAGCATTGAACAGATTCAACAGATGTCGTCACAAGACATTATAAAGTATCATAACAGGTATGAAGCGCAGCTGGGTCTAGAATGGTGAAAAGTGTGGGGCAAACGGTTCTTAGTTTGTACACTAAACTAGTCAGTAGATTTGCTCCCATTGATTCTGAACAAGATCTTACGTATGATTTAACGCAAGACCAGTTTTAACAAAGTCATTAGAGTCTCTAGGGTGTGATTTTATACTATAGATTTGGAACATTGTTATCGCCATTAATCATGGGATTAATAACTTTTAATCATTAGATTTTATTTCCCTTCAAAATGAACGATCTGGAAATCAGCAGAACCAGAAAACACTGAATCAGGTGGAGAAAGTAACCAAGCCAGAAAATCAGCAGAAAACGCTGAATCAGGTGGAGACCATTAAAAATCCTGGGCGGTGTTGAAGCAGGAAAAAAATTAGCAGAGTGAACAGACAAAAAAAATTAATGTTACAGAATATGACTCATCATGAAAACATAACGCTGCCAACGCCAGAACAAGTTGATTCAATGCCAGCTATAAAACTCCATGTGATACAAGGGCCCCAAAGTCTTCATGGAATATTGAACTTAAAACTGTTGCCATTTTTGGCGCCATTGCTGCTGTTGGGGGCAGTTATTGCGGCTATAAATATATAACCGATGGCAACAGAAACAAAAGCAATCAAAAAAATCTGAGCCACTAAATGCAGAAAAAGACACCAGCACGCCAAAACCGCCAATAACAAAGCATCATTTTGATCCATTTCAAATGGAATAATATTTTAAGAACTTAATTTTAAATATTTTTTTATAAAAATAGATCATGGCGTATTATAAAATGATGGTGTCAATAAATAAAGACATGGAGTCTATAAAAGACATTTCCATAGACCAGAATTGTATCAATGCGGTTGCTTCGGATGTAAGACCTTCCTTAAGATCTATGCAGAGAACGCTGAGCAAGACATCCTCAACGATGACGCGTTTTTTGAGGCGTGTGTGTACTATATTAGGCATCTGCTATTTAAGATAAAAACATAGCTTGTATTTTTTTGATAATTATAAGATAACTTAATAAGAACTTAGTTGTACTTAAAGGATGACTTAGTTATGATCTTGAGGTGACTTAATCAAAAACTTAATCAAGAACTTATTAAGAACTTGAAGTAACTTAGGGTGACTTGGGGATGACTTAAGGACAACTTGAGAATGACTTAAGTAAGAACTTGAGGATAACTTAGAAGTGGCTTGGGGCAACTTCAGTTAAGAACTTGTGGATAACTTGAGTGTGCATGCGCGGGGTGGGGGTGGGGGTGGGGTGGGGGTGGGGGGAGGTGCGTGCGTGGGGTGGGGGGACGTGTGTGTGCGCGCACCTTTAATTATTTTACAAAACGAATGTTCAGAATATAATATAGTTATTATCAGTAAACAAACAAACAACAACAATAACAGCACACAGCACAAAACATTTAAAAAATAGGGAAGTGCTTGCATGGGAAATGGGAATGGGTTTTATGGTTGGCGCTTAAGCGCCGTAAATTCAAGACGGCTGCGGTCTCTCTGTCAACTGAAGATTATTCAAAGCAGCCACCAAGTGCATTTATCAAAAGCCTGATTAAATAAAACAAGACAATTGTATAAAGTACACCGGCGGCGGCCGCCTGAAAGGCAGCCTAAAAGTATTGTAGCAGGGTGTTGGCGGAGCGTTGGCGGGGTAGAGGTGAGAAGCAGGCAACCACAACAGCAAAAAAAAGTCATTACATGGAGTAAGAATGTTGGCAGGCAGGCTAGCGTTCACGCGTGAACGGTCGTATTTTTAGTAACTGACGTCTGAACTTGCCACGGTCTATACTATGTGCTATCGATTCTATCCAGCCAGGCAGGCAGGCTAGCGTTCACGCGTGAACGGTCGTATTTTTAGTAACTGACGTCTGAACTTGCCAGGTCTATACTATGTGCATATTGATTCTATCCAGCCGTCACGCATGAACGGTTCTATTTACTGGGACTGTTGGAGCTCGCTTGGTATGCATGGATCTTGTTTCCAGACCTGCGCAAATTCTGGCACTTGCAGCATGGCTTTGATTTCATTTAGCTTGCCAAAAATAAAACGAAAGGAAGGCCTAACAACATAAAACCCTGGTATCCATAAAGAACGCTCGCAACGGCACGTAATTTTCGTGCGTGAACATCAGAATACCCGGTTTTTTCTTTCAACCAAACAGCCCATGTTTCCTTCATTCTCCCTTTTTTCCTTTCATTTTCCTGCCATTGTTTACACAAAATCAAGAAGTTACCAAACTGAATGTAAATTATACAAGGACTGTGCATCTTGCCTCCTCAAATTTCTCATCCCTTTTTGTAGTCTTTCTACAATTTCAGCTTCATTTGCTATTTTGGAAAATATCTGATCAGTAAAAGCTTCTCTGGAAATAGCTGATTGAATGTCAGCTGATTTGCCATAAGATAGTCATGTAATTCTTGTGGCGTTGAAAGATCTGTTCTCCTTTTTTTGTCTCCTTCTTTTCTTTTAACAATTGCTCAAGCTTTCTTTAGGCTTCTTGGCAAATCCTGCGGTCCTTCCCTTTTAATCTTTTCAATTATTTCTGTCATTTTTTTAAAGTAGTCTTGATTCTCTTGCAAAAATGAGCATTTCTTCCTCTGTCCACAATTCCGTTGGTGTTGGCGGTGGTAATGGAAGATTTTGAGCTTGATCCATGTCAGTAGAATTAAAGTTGATGGCTGTGTTGAGAAATCTAATAGATTTTGATGAGCAACTTGCGATCCCGAATTTCTCTCTCTAATTCTGAGGAAATGCTGTCTTGAGACATAGATAATATTTCGTTTAAGCAAAATCTTTACCAGCAAAACACTCTATCACTGAAACACGTCCGTTCACCACAGCACCACAACACCAAATGACGAGATAACTTAAGGCCCGTTGTCAACAACACTAAGTGTGGGCGGATGTGACGTCTTTTTAACTATCACATGATTAAATCTTGACTTATGATAGGTGAATGTAAGAAACATGTCTATATCCGTTTTACCCCAAGCGGGAATTCGCCACACGGCCAGGTGACGCCAGCCCTACCTTATGGGCGCCATAATTACAGGTCATAGGATCCGTCCGGGGGTACTGCCTGCCACAAACCCCAAGCCCTCTAATTAGGGGTGTTCGCACAGTGTCTCAGCCAAGATTTAGTTTGGTGACTGTCTCTGCAAAATGATAGTATTGAAAATGACTGTCTGCGCGAAAATGATGTTATTGATAATGATCAGAAAAACGCGGAAAAACTGAAAACTGAAAGTGGCCTAGAGTCGGCATATTACTGTTCTCTCGCGTTTCAAAATCAACTTTTCTCATTCTTTTGTTCTGAAACACAAAGAGAGGGGAGACTTTTCCTTTTTTCACGCTTCTCATAACAACCATAGCGCCCTGGAGAAACCCAGACTCATCAACTCGAAACAGGATTTTTTGACGTTTCTTTCAGAGTTAAACGATCATGACATTTTGGAACACGTTCAAAAAGAACGCCCCAACTCTCGCTACCTGTCCAATCGATCGCGTCTACGTCCTTTTACGTGTATCATCTACCCGATTTTCCTATCGGTTGTGGTTGCGATAGTTTTGCCCGCTTTCATCGCCAACAACCCTTTTCTACACACTGTTCAAAGAGACGAACACCACGGTTTCGTTTACAGAGACGGGCTTTGTTTGTTTCGTTGTCTCGCTCTTCACCGAGGTGCATCTTTCCACTCTCTCCAAAAGTCAACAAAACTCTCTTTCACCATGGGCGGGCCGTTTACCCCTACA
>JAFLJL010002918.1:0-2500 GCA_018398815.1 Conus ventricosus
GTCGACGCCCCCCGCGAGGGGTCACCTCAACTCTGACTCTTGAACGCCGCAAGGTCAAGGGCATGACCGGTTCAACGGTCGAAGGTTGAACACCCCTAACCCCCACACTTCTACGATCAACCCAACTGCACCTACCCCCTCGCCAAAAAACAAAAACAAAAAAACCCACGCGCACCCTACCCCCCCTCCCCTTACCCCCACCCCCCCTCAAACAAGAAACAGGGTGACAAAAGCAAACACACCGCCATGTGCCTTCAGCGACTACCAGCATTGTGAATGCACGGGTACAGAGCTTGGGAGAAAGGGCATGCATGTGTGTGTGTGTGTGTGTGTGTGTGTGTGTGTGTGTGTGTAGGCGGAGGGGCGGGGGTGGGGGGGGGGGGGGGGGCGATGGAGTGGGAGGCAGGAAGAACAGGGTGGGGAAGGCACGAGGAACGGGATGGGGTGGGGGTGGGGGAGATTGAGGGGCAAGGGGGCGGGAGGAGAGGAGGCGAATGGGGGTGGGGGGTGGGGGGGTGGGTGGGTTGGAGGAACACAAGAGAGATAGAAAGATTTGATGTGTGATCACTGTAGGTCTTGTGGAGGTGGGGGTGGGGGCAAAGTATATTAAATCAAGAGAGAGACAGACAGAGGGAGACAGAGAGAGAGAGAGAGAGAGGAGATCGAGAGAGAGAGGGGAGAGAGGAAGAGAGAGAGACGAGAGAGAGGAGGAGAGAGAGAGAGAGAGATACAGAAAAGAAACAACAGAGTGCTACATTAGACACAGACAGACAGATAATAAAAGAAAAGAAGAGAAGAAGAAAGAAAGAAAACAAAGCTCAACTACACCAGAGAACACATAGAGAGAGAGAAGAGACGGGCAGAGAGCGAGGCGGGCAGGCAGGGTTACACGGGGGGAAGAAGGGGCCATGGTGTTTGCCCCCTCAACAGCCGAACGGGACAGAGCACACACTGCCCCCTGACATTTAGGGCCACCCTGACAGAGGACCCTTGTCAAGAGGAACGCTGCACACCACACACACACACACACACACACACACACACACACACACGCACGCGCGCACACACACACACACACACACACACACACACACACACCACACACACACACACACACTCACACACACACACACACCACACACGCGCGCACACACACACACACACGCACACACACCACACACCACACACACACACACACCACACACACACACACACACACACACCAGTCGCCCAATCCTGTGAAGAACGGGGGTGGTGAAGACTATATATATAGACAGTTCTACCGGAAGAAGATGGGCTGGGAGGCGAAGAGAGGTGGGAGGTGACAAGGGGGTTGGGGGATGGTGGGGGGGGGGGGGGGGGGTTGGGTCAAAAAGGTAGGCGGACATTGAAATGTTATTACTGCTACTGTACACGCAGACGTAAAACACATTACTGATTTAAATATACTTTACTCCAGAAAAAGAATCTGTCTGTTTGTTGTGTGTACTCCGTGGTGTCATTTGTGCCGGGTAAATTGGGTTGTCGCAAAGCAGCATCCTTTTGGAGTTTTAGGGGGCGTGAAAGCTATTTTTCATGGGGGGAGAAGAAAAGAGTTCCAAACTTACACTTTACTCAAATTACATTTTACTCGTACGCATGCGGGAAAATTATAAGAAACGAAAAACATGAGGGGGAAAAAAAAAAATTTACAGGGAAAATTATAAAAAATGACAACACAGAAAAAAAAAGGGAAAAAAAAAAAAACTTAAAGGGGAAAAAAACCCCCCGCTATGTTCCCAAAAGGAGGGGGGTTTTTTGTTATGTACGGCGCAAAAGTCAAAAACAATTTTTGGGTTTTGTAAAAGTTTCCTTTAAACATTGATTCTAAACTGGGGGGTTTTCCCTTTTCGTCGGCAGGATTTAGGGGTTTTAAAAAAAAGTAACATAAAACCCTTTTGGGTCCGATCTTAATCTTTTTATCCTATACATGAAAATGTAGGGATCTATACTGCTGTCAAATGGTTTATGTTTATTCGGCTTTTATTTTTTTTTTTTTTTTGGGTTCGGCTTTTAAAACTGCGGAAAAACCCCCCCCCCCCCCCCCCCCCCCCCCCCCCCCCCCCCAATTCCCCACTTTTTTCCTGACCCTTTAAAATGACCAAAAATAGCGGGTAAAGGGACCATACATAGTGGTTAAGGGCCAAAAATGGGCGGGCCCAAAGGGATTTTTCCCTAGCTAGTAATTGCCCAACCCACAGTGGCAAATGACCATACATAGTGGAAATGACCATACACAGCTAGCAAATGACCAACAGCTGGCAAATGCCCTTTACTAGCGGAAAATTGACCATACACAGTGGCAAATGCCATCCCACACTGGAAATTTGGGACCATACACGGGCGGGGAAATGACCTTTTCCTAGTTGGTTTTAATGCCCATACATAGCTGGAAAGGACCAAAATTTAGCTATTTAAATGCCCTTTTACATAGCTGGTTAAGGGACCTTTACTTAGCTGG
>JAFLJL010002918.1:7500-10000 GCA_018398815.1 Conus ventricosus
CGTGGTGAGTGAGTGAGTGAGCGCGCGCGAGAGTCTGTGTGTGTGAGTGTGCGCGAGCGTGTACGTGCGTGCGTGCGTGCGCGCTTTGTGTCTGTGCATGTATGTGCTCGCGAGCGCGGGCGAGTGTGGTGTGGTGTGTGTGCGTGCATATGTGTTAATGTGCACGCGTGCGCGCGCCTTTATGTGTTTGTGTTTGTGCGCATTGCGAGTCGCTGTATGCGTGCGTGTCTATAGTTGTGTGCGAGGTGTGAGTGTTGTGTGTGTGTGTGTGTGTGTGTGTGTGTATGTGTGAGCGCGCGCGCGCGTGTGCGCTCGAGTAAAACACGTGGTGGCTTCACGAGCAGAAAGTGTCAGGCGGCCCTGTGACTTAGTGACAGTGGTCAAGCAATGGCCAAATTGACCAGTGTTGAAGCAATGGCGAAGGTGACCAGTAGTCAAGCAAAAGGCCAAAGTGACCAGTGGTCAAGCAATGGCCAAAGTGCAAGTGGTCAAGCAATGGCCAAAGTGACCAGTGGTCACAGCAATGAACAAAGTGACCAGTGGTCCAGCAATGACCAATTAACCAATGTTCAAGCAATGAACAAATGACCAGTGGTCAAGCGATTGGCAAACTGACAGTTTGACAAGTTGTCCAGCTTGCCAATTGCTTGACCACTGGTCACTTTGGTCATTGCTTGACCATGGTCACGTTGGCCATTGCTTGACCACTGACCTAATTTGCTATAAGGAGTGTGGCAATATAGGGCCTGTGGCATATAGCGGCCCTGTGACTTAGCGGCCCTGTGACTTGGCGGCCCTGTGACTTAGTGAGCGGTCCCCGCCCTTCATCCCTGTAAACACCACAGATCCAGAAACCGTTAAGCTTCGGCTTTTCAAACTGTATATAACATATCAAGTGAATCTCCCCAGAAGCTGTTAAGCTTCGGTTTTTCAAACTGTATATAATATATCACGTTAATCTCTCGCGCCCTCTTTTACATCTGCCACCCGAATTATACACACAGACAGTGTGCAGAGCAAAACCGAATGGGTACAGCTAGTGCAGGCAAACAAGTCTTCGCCATTTCAATGAACACTCGGCTCAGATTTAAAAGAAGAAGAAAAAAAAAAGAAGAGGTCGTGAGGAGGGGAAGATGGGGAGGGGGGACTTTGGAAAAGTGGAGGGTGGAGAGGGAAGGGGGGGGGGGGGGGTGGAGGAGGGGGGTACGGGGAGGTGTAAAAAGATGAAGGGCGTTAAAGAGTAAAGTTACACTCTCTCTCTCTCTCTCTCTCTCTCTCTCTCTGGCAACAAAACCACAACGTCGCATTCTGTTGCATACTGTGAACAGGACAATCCGTTACGCCTCCCTCTGATCGACTTTCGCGCTTGAAACGACTCCCCCCACTGCAGACGGAAAAGGCCCGGCGTGTTCTCCGTGACGCCAGACGCCTGCTTCACGTTCAGCAGCTCTTGGTTTTTGTCCCCGTCACTGCAACTTCACGCCAGCTGACAAGTCGGACGAAAAGGTTGTAATGATTATACTTTTCGTTCCAGACCCCAACACGGCGAGATGGTAATCCTACAGGTGAACTAGTAGCGGCACCTTGGTCTAGAGGTACTCGGCGATCCTGTACATGCCGATGCAGTCCAAGCCAAACCGCAGTCCATGGCGAGGGACGGCAGGAGAACAGGCACGAGCCGAGACCTGGAGGCGATGATGGAAGGCACGAAACACTGGCAACAAACACCAGTTAACAAGAGATGGGTTTTGTCTGAGCCGAGACCTGGAGGCGAGTGGAGGCACGAAACACTGGCAACAAACACCAGTTAACAAGAGATGGGTTTTGTCTGAGCCGAGACCTGGAGGCGAGTGGAAGGCACGAAACACTGGCAACAAACACCAGTTAACAAGAGATGGGTTTTGTCTGAGCCGAGACCTGGAGGCGAGTGGAAGGCACGAAACACTGGCAACAAACACCAGTTAACAAGAGATGGGTTTTGTCTGAGCCAAGACCTGGAGGCGAGTGGAAGGCACGAAACACCTGCAAAAAACACTAGTCACCAAGAGATGGGCTTTGTTTAATGAAGACCTTCAGCAAGCAGTTCTCATTTCCCACCAGTTTTCGTCCTACAGGGGAGATTTGTCATGTAAACGGGTGTCCAAACTACTGCAGAAGTGTATGGAAGGCGCAACTCTTGTTTGCTTCCCAACACGAAGCCATGATCATACCTTCGGTTGCCAGACACCAAACGGCGAAATGGTGACACAGCAGGTCAACAACTAAGGCGCCTAGGTCTTGAGGCGCTCCACCATCATGCCCGTGCAGGCAGCAGCAGCCAAAGGGCGAGCGATGGCAGCAGGACAGGGCACGGAGCCCAGAAGACCTGGAGGCGGACCAGGCACCCTCAGAGCGCGAGGTAGGAGTCAGTGGCCAAAACACTTGACAGGAGATGGCTTGTTTAATAATAACAATAAAGACCTTCCGCTGTCCACTTCTCATTTCCAAACAGTGAGTGTCG
>JAFLJL010002918.1:17500-22500 GCA_018398815.1 Conus ventricosus
CGAAAACCTTCCTTTCGGGTCTCACAAAACATTAGCTCTTACAAAGTCAAGATGAAAGCCCTTCGTCTTCCAAGATTCACGGTCTAAAGCCTTTGTTTTTTTGTCAGACATTCACGCCAAGGAAAGACCGAGAGAGAGAGAAAGAAGAGAGAGAGAGAGAGAGAGAGAGAGAGAGAGAGAGAGAGAGAGAGAGAGAGAGACAGACAGACAGAGAAAGAGAGAGAGAGAGAGAGAGAGAGAGAGACAGACAGACAGACAGACGACAGATAAGACAGAGAGACAGACAGATAGACATACAGACACACACACACACACACACACACACACACACACACACACACACACACACACACAGAGAGAGAGAGAGAGAGAGAGAGAGAGAGAGAGAGAGAGAGAGAGAGAGAGAGAGGCAGACAGGCAGATTGACAGACAGAGAGAGAGGGAGAAAGAGAGAGAGAGAGAGAGAGAGAGAGAGAGAGGGAGAGAGAGAGAAAGAGAAAGAGAGAGAGAGAGGGAGAGGAAGAGAAAGAGAGAGAGACAGAGACAGAGACAGAGACAGAGAGAGAGACAGAGAGCATACACGAAGAAAGAGGAACAGACAAAAGAGAAAGACAAGGTTCTGCGGTTACATTTAAGAGAAAATGATGCGACTATCCACGTGGACGCGGTCCAAAAAAACAAAAACAAAAGAGAGAGAGAGAGAAAAAATCAAAACCAGAAAAGAAACGAAAAAGAAAAGAACGACCTGGTCTCACTGTTTTCGTTGGCTTTACGACGGTGAGATTTATCAGTCATGGACTTTTTTTTTTTTTGAATGTTTCTTTCAACATTTTTTTTCTACCAACTTGTCTGCCCCTTTAACCATTTCGTGCTGTCTTCACCCATTTTGTTTTTCTTTTCTTAACGCCTATGCTTGTAACTCCTCACACACACACACACACACACACACACACACACACACACACACACACACACACACACACACAGAGGGAAGCCAAACATGTGGGTCCTCAACAAAGAGCACTGTCTGGAGGATAGAATTCTGCTCCTAACCCTTCCTTCCCAAGGTCCCCAAACCAGTCCCCTCCTCCCCCCCCCCCCCCCTCTCTCTCTCTCTGTCCTCTCTGTCCTTCTCTCTCCCTTCTGTCTGTTTGTCTATCTGTATATCTGTCTAACACACAACAGACACAGTCTCTCTCTCTCTCTCTCTCTCTCTCCTCTCTCTCTCACGTGCGCACAGAGAGAGAGAGAGAGAGAGAGAGAGAGAGAGAGAGAGAGAGAGAGAGTATTGATGTATAATTTATACCTTTCAAACCTCGTTCCAGTCCCACCTTCATTCTCCCCCCCCCTCCCCCCCCCCCCCCCCCCCCCCCCCCCCCCGTAAGAATGGAAACTTTCACAACAACACTGCATACCCCTTTCCTCAAACAGCCCAGTCCTTTCTCCCCCACTCCACCCCATCCCCCCCCCCCCCCATCCCTAACCCCTTCCTATCCGCCCCTCGACCGTCCCTCACCAGTCTTTGACTGTTCATCATCAGTGCCAGCATCCCTCCCCACTCCCTTAAAGGTCTTCTCCACACTCAGACTGACGCATGCACGTAGCAGTCGCCGACCCCCCGGTACTTCCTACTGAAAGGAACCAACAGAAAGACTGCACGTAGCAGTCGCCGACCCCCCGTGCTTTCCCCACTGAAAGAACCAACAGAAAGACTGCACGTAGCAGTCGCCGACCCCCCCCCCCCCCCCCCCCCGGTGCTTTCCCACTGAAAGGAACCAACAGAAAGACTGCACGTAGCACTCGCCGACCGTCCGGTGCTTTCCCACTGAAAGGAACCAACAGAAAGACAGGTGGACAAACAAGAGAGACAGATAGAAGGAAAGCATGGCGGGGTGGGGGAGTGGGGGGGGGGCAGAAAGGAGTGGGAGAGAGAGGGGGGGAGAAGGGAGGATAAGACGGACAGAACAAGAAAACAAAAGGAAGAATAGGGAGAGGACAAAACGGAGAGAGGAACCAAGTCAAAGAGAGAGAGAGAAGAACAGAACGGAATGAATTAAACTGAACAAGCAAAAATCAATATATATGGCAAAGAACAGGAAAAGAGAACCAAAACATTAATAATAATTATAATAATAATAATAATAATGACAACACGAATAATAATAATGATGATAATAACTATAATGATGATGATGACGATGACTGATAAATGAATGAAAATTAAAATATTATTATTAATGAACAAAATGAATAAAACAGCAGAAATGAACGAAAAGTATCCTGTTCAGATCTTCCTCTCCCTCTCTATTTCCCTCCCTCCCTCTCCCCCCTCTCTCTCTCTCTCTCCTCTCTCTCTCTCTCTCTCTCTCTCATCTCTCTCTCCGTTTGCTTTTAATCAATCACTCACCTTGTCGACTCGCGTAATCTTCTCTCATTTCCAACCACATTTGAATAATTACTGTCTGATCCTTCTCTCAACGCATGAACGCATGCACTCCACACGCACACGCACACAGTCACACAAACACACACACACACCACACACACACACACACACACACACACACACACACACACACACACATACACACACACACACGCACATACACACATTCGTACGCGCACGCGTGTCCGCACACCCACGAAGAGAGACAGAGAGAAAGATAGAGACACAGACATAGAGACACAGACATAGAGGCACAGACAGACAGGCTGACACTCTGAGACAGCCAGCACGCCAGCGAGAAAGAAAGAGAGAGAGAGAGAGAGAGAGAGAGAGAGAGAGAGACAGACAGACAGACAGACAGACAGCACCAGACATCAGCCAGTCAACCTCTCAAACGTAACACGACAGCAAGCCGATGAGATTCACGACCCCTGTCCCTCCTTTTTACCTCCCTCTTCTCCCTCCCTCCACTTCCGTCCTCCCCCTCTCTCTCTCTCTCTCTCTCTCTCTCTCTCTCTCTCTCTCTCTTCAAAGGGCAGAAAGGAAATGAGAATCTGTCTGTCGCACAGCAAGGCGCAGGCGGAGTAGCTTCCAGAATGCGCGCGCACACACACACACACACACACACACACACACACACACACACACCACACACACACACATACACACACACACACACACACACACACACACACACACACAACACACACACACACCTATGCTACGAAAAAGCGGTGAAAAGTCAGTCAGTGGAAGCAGAAAAAAAAACCCAGGAGGGACGGGGGACTGAGAGGTGAATGGCTGTGAACAAACCATACAGTGGTGATGGCCGCTAAGGTTTCCACACAGTGTGGACAACAGACCTCACAGTGTGGACAACAGACCTCACAGTGCTGATGGCCGCTAAGGTTTCCACACAGTGTGGACAACAGACCTCACAGTGTGGACAACAGACCTCACAGTGCTGATGGCCGCTAAGGTTTCCACACAGTGTGGACAACAGACCTCACAGTGCTGATGGCCGCTAAGGTTTCCACACAGTGTGGACAACAGACCTCACAGTGTGGACAACAGACCTCACAGTGGTGATGGCCGCTAAGGTTTTCCACACAGTGTGGACAACAGACCTCACAGTGTGGACAACAGACCTCACAGTGGTGATGGCCGCTAAGGTTTCCACACAGTGTGGACAACAGACCTCACAGTGTGGACAACAGACCTCACAGTGGTGATGGCCGCTAAGGTTTCCACACAGTGTGGACAACAGACCTCACAGTGTGGACAACAGACCTCACAGTGGTGATGGCCGCTAAGGTTTCCACACAGTGTGGACAACAGACCTCACAGTGTGGACAACAGACCTCACAGTGGTGATGGCCGCTAAGGTTTCCACACAGTGTGGACAACAGACCTCACAGTGTGGACAACAGACCTCACAGTGTGGAACAACAGACCTCACAGTGTGGACAACAGACCACACAGTGTGGACTACAGACCTCACAGTGTGGACAACAGACCTCACAGTGTGGACAACAGACCTCACAGTGTGGACAACAGACCTCACAGTGTGGACAACAGACCTCACAGTGTGGACAACAGACACTCTGGACAACAGACCTCACAGTGTGGACAACAGACCTCACAGTGTGGACAACAGACCTCACAGTGTGGACAACAGACCTCACAGTGTGGACAACAGACCTCGCAGTGGTGATGGCCGCTAAGGTTTCCACACAGTGTGGACAAACAGACCTCACAGTGTGGACAACAGACCTCACAGTGTGGACGGCCGCTAAGGTTTCCACACAGTGTGGACAACAGACCTCACAGTGTGGACAACAGACCTCACAGTGTGGACAACAGACCTCACAGTGCTGATGGCCGCTAAGGTTTCCACACAGTGTGGACAACAGACCTCACAGTGTGGACAACAGACCTCACAGTGCTGATGGCCGCTAAGGTTTCCTCACAGTGTGGACAACAGACCTCACAGTGTGGACAACAGACCTCATAGTGTGGACAACAGACCTCACAGTGTGGACAACAGACCTCACAGTGTGGACAACAGACCTCACAGTGCTGATGGCCGCTAAGGTTTCCACACAGTGTGGACAACAGACCTCACAGTGTGGACAACAGACCTCACAGTGTGGACAACAGACCTCACAGTGTGGACAACAGACCTCACAGTGCTGATGGCCGCTAAGGTTTCCACACAGTGTGGACAACAGACCTCACAGTGTGGACAACAGACCTCACAGTGTGGACAACAGACCTCACAGTGTGGACAACAGACCTCACAGTGCTGATGGCCGCTAAGGTTTCCACACAGTGTGGACAACAGACCTCACAGTGTGGACAACAGACCTCACAGTGTGGACAACAGACCTCACAGTGTGGACAACAGACCTCACAGTGCTGATGGCCGCTAAGGTTTCCACACAGTGTGGACAAGGTGCTGCAGGAGTATGCTGGCCCCCTTACCTAAGAACTCAGCCAACCTTATTCTTTTTTTTTCCAATCATACAACCTCCTTTTTCTTTGTGTGTGTGTG
>JAFLJL010002919.1:0-31592 GCA_018398815.1 Conus ventricosus
GGCGCTTTACTAAACTTCCGTAACCAGACCTTTTGATCATGAGTCAAGCTTACACTAGGTTAGGCGGCCCCTACAAGTTGTCATTGGAGCCTTCAATCAAGAATTGAGAATGCATCGGTAAGTTCACAAAGTACAGGCATCCCTCTATGGACTGTGCATCGTATTACGAAAAAAATTCGTGAGGGAAAACAGATTGAGAGGCAAGAAGGGAGTGGGTGTCCGAAGAAATTGGGTGAAGTAGATAGGAGGAGGCTGGGGCAATTGTTAAGCATGGGAAAAAAACGAAACAAACCCAAGCTAAATTTATTGTATTGTCTTTTAAGTGGTGAGAAAGAGGGGTGGCCAGAAAATCATTGTACAGATATACCCGAGCGAAGCCGGGTACAACCGGCTAGTAATATAAATGGCAAATCTGTGTGCGGTGTGTGTGTGTGTGTACGCTATAGACTCAAAAACGGCTCAACCGATTGTAATGAAATTTTGGCAGTACGTCTGTTGTGACCCGAGGATGGTTTTGGCTAATCTCTAAAAAAATAAAAACCGTTAAAAACCGTTATATATAAATTTAGACCGTTCTTGATGAAATTCGGTATACAGATGCAGTTTACACGCTGAACAATAATATACAACTTACACGAACGGAAACTTAAAAATTGACCGTTAAAAACCGTTACTATATAAATTTAGACCGTTCCTGATGAAATTCGGTATACAAATGCAGTTTTACACGCTGAACAATGATATACAACTTTAACACGAACGGAAACTTAAAATTGACCGTTAAAAACCGTTATTAAATAAATTTAGACCGTTCCTGATGAAATTCGGTATACAGATGCAGTTTTTACACGCTGAACAATGATATACAACTTACACGAACGGAAACTTAAAATTGACCGTTAAAAACCGTTATTATATAAATTTAGACCGTTCCTGTTGAAATTCGGTATACAGATGCAGTTTTACACGCTGAACAATGATATACAACTTACACGAACGGAAACTTAAAATAGAGCGTTAAAAACCGTTAAGATCCGTTATTTTCTAAATTTAGACCTTTCTTGATGAAATTTGGTATACAGGTGAAGTTTACACGCTGATCAATGAAGACAACTAATATGAACAGAAACTTAAGATTGACCGTTGAAAACCGTTAATTTCTAAATTTAGAGATGTAGTCTGCAGAGGATTTCAGAAATACATCGAAGTTATGATGCTCTGCAATACCCTCTGATTTTGTCTGTCAACAAGAGCCATGGTCAGACATTTTCATCCCGTGGGGCAGATCTGACCGTTCCGCGTTTTACACATGGAATGTTCTACGTTGCAGCATCATGAACTGGAAGCGCAGAAACACTGACTATACTTGCGCCAAACAGGGAGACCAGAAATGTTGTCAACCCAGACGCCCTCCATAGACATAATACATCGTGAAAATGCAATCTTTTCACAGAGTTGTCATGTTTGAGTTGGTTTAACATCCGTGCCCAAATCAAGGATATGCAGACGGCTGGTCCATCACATTAGCCTGACACCTGCGGGGCCAGAGTGGATATCGGGGTGAACTATGGTTATTTGAGCTGAAAAGATTCCACGTGAAAATTTCCAAGACCAAGCCGGGATTCGAAACCACGACCTTTGGATCATGAGTCCAGCGCCTTATCCACTAGTTATGGCGGCCCCTACAGAGTTGTCATTTTGGAGCACTTCAATCGAGGAATTGAGAATGCATCGGTGAGTTCATTAAGTACAGGCATCGCTCTATCGACTGTGTATCTTATTACGAAAAACAATTGTGAGGTAAAATTGATTGAGAGCAAGAAGGGTCATAGAGCAGGGTGAGACAGCTACCCAAGTACAGAGATGCGAGGAGTCTGATGAGGACATACTGGATTGTGACGCTTGGACAGAGAGAAATCATCGTCACCAACCAGTGGGTTGTCCCCTACAACCTTACCTCCTACATTAGTTCAACAGCCACATCAATGTGGAAATATGCAGTAGCATAAAAATCCATCAAGTACGTCTGAAGTAATGTCCACAAGGCACAGACCAGCCGTCTTCCAACTCCAAGCCACTCAGGCAGGTGAAGGAGCAGCTCAACAACCTCCAGTCGTTGATGAGATCCAAATGTACCAAATGCCCACTACGTTGGCAACATCGAGGCGACCTGGAGACTGCTGGGATTTGACCTGCATGAGCGCAACCCCATGGTGCAGAGACCAGCTGTCCATCTGGAGAATGACAATGGGTCTACTTCAATCCACACAACGCAGCGCAAAGAGCACAAGGCTCTTCCCCAGAAGCAACACCTTACCGCCATCTTTAGCCTATGCTCTCAAGACCCTACAGCACGAGAGCTGAAGTACGTGGAAGTCCCTGAGCACTTCACATGGATGTCCACTCAGAATATGTGGAAGAAACGACAAACGGGCACTGCAATCCGGCGATTGTACAGTATCAGTCCTCGCTAGGAGAGTGCTACTTCTTGAGCTTCTACTCACGTTATGAAAGGACCCCGTCGTACGAGGAGCTGCAGATTGTCAATGGCTATGTCCACAACATTTTTCAAGATGCTTGCAATGCTCTTGGACTCCTAGAAATGACCGCCTTCTACAACTTGCCCTGGAGGAAGCCTCCATCTCTCAGAGTCCCTGACTGCTGCGTGACTTCTGTATATTATCCTAGTGGCTTGCAATCCCAGTAACCCAGGCAACCGTGTGGAACCTCTTCAGAGACCATCTTGGTGAAGATTTCCTCTTCCAAGTCCGAAGAGATGTCTATTATGAAGCGCAGTACACAGATGCCATCTACAACCAAGCTCTTACTGTGATTCAGCACAAACTCTTCCTTCTTGGAGCAAGTCTACAGAGGAGTATGTGATGCCAACAGTCACACAACAACAAACTGTGCCTCGAGAATACTACCGCGAGACCAATTACGACACTACTGCACTCTGGCAGCAGCTGATGACCAGCTGAAGAAGCTGACAGCTGACCTGAGAGACGTGTACGACAGCTTTTGACCATGGTTGAGCAGAGGCAGGATCCCACAGCAAGCAGGCAACATCATGTTCCTTGATGCTCCATGAGGGACAGGAAAGACCATCCTGAATCTTATCCTGAACAGGATCCGCTCCACAGGCAAAATAGTGCTAGCCACTGCTTCCAGTGGCATTGCCGCTACTCTTTTGCTGGGTGGGCGGACAGGACATAGCACTTTAAAGGTCCCTCTGGATGCCGACAAGCAAAAAACGCCAACCTGCTCTGTCAAGCGTAGGTCAACGTTGGCCAAAGTCATCAAAGAGGCTGCAACCGTCATAATTGATGGAGCTCCCATGACCCATAAAGCGTCTACGAGGCCATGGATTCTATGCTGCAGGACATCACCCAAGTGCACAGGCCAATGGGAGGCATCCCAACGCTGTTCTGTGGGACTTCAGGCAGATCCTCCCTGTCGTCCTTAATGGCACCAGAGCCAACATTGTCAATGCCTGTCTGAAGAAGTGGCGAGCATGATTGTTAAACGTCTAACCACCAATATGAGAGCCCACCTGTCTGGAAATCCCCAGACAGCCAGCTTCGCCAAACTCTGCTTGACATTGGCAATGGTGCCATTCAGTCATGTTTCCAGATACTATATTGGTCCCACCAGCACTATGCCAGTTTTATGATAGCCAGGAGGATCTGATAGAAGCAGTCTACCCAGATCTTCATGCTCACTGTGCAGACTCAGACTGTTAGGCGGAAAGGGCCATAATCTCCTCCCTGAACGAGACTGTCAACAGGCTGAACAGAAAAATCGTAGCTGACTTCCCTGGAGAGGAAACTCTGTACAGATCTATTGACACGGCCAAGAATGATGATGAGGAGTCCTTTATCCACAAGAACTCCTGAACTCCATTGAGATTTCTGGACTTCCACGCATAAACTGTTGCTGAAATCTGGAGTCCCCATTACCATTCTCCGCTCACTGGACCTGCCAAAGGTGATCAATGGCACCCGATGTGTCCTTCACCAGACTGCACAGGAATGTTGTAGAAGCGAAAATATCATGTGGCCCCCACAAAGGTGAACCGGTGCTGCTCCCCAGAATTCCTCTGGAACCCATGGACTCACCCCTGACATTCAGTTCGGACGGCTTCAGTTTCCCATGAAACCAGCTTTCGCTCTGACAGTCATCAAGAGCCAGGGTCAGACATTTTCATCCTTGGGGCAGACCTGACCGTTCCGTGTTTTACACATGGAATATTCTATGTTGCAGCATCACGAACTGGAAACGCAGAAACACTGACTATACTTGCGCCAAACACGAGACCAGAAACGTTGTCTAACCCAGAGGCCCTCCAATAGACATGATACATCGTGAAAATGCAATCTTTTCACAGAGTTGTCATGTTTGAGTTGGATTTAACGTCCGTGCCCAAATCAAGGATATGCAGATGGCTGGTCCGTCACATTAGCCTGACACCTGTGGGGCCAGGGTGGACATCGGGGTGAACTACGGTCATTTTAGCTGGAAACATTCCACGTGAAAATTTCAAGACCAAGCCGGGATTCGAAACCACGACCTTTGGATCATGAGTCCAGCGCCTTATCCACTAGGTTATGGCAGCCCCTACAGAGTTGTCATTTTGGAGCACTTCAATCAAGGAATTGAGAATGCATCGGTAAGTCACAAAGTACAGGCATCCCTCTATGGACTGTGTATCGCATTACGAAAGAAATCGGAGGGAAAACAGATTGAGAGGCAAGAAGGGAGTGGGCGTCCGAAGAAATTGGTGAAGTAGATAGGAGGAGGCTGGGCAATTGGTTCAGCATGGAAAAACGAAACAAACCCAAACTGAATTTTATTGTATTGTCTTTTAAGTGGTGAGAGAGAGTGGTGGCCAGAAAATTATTGTACAGATATATACCCGAGCGAAGCCGGGTACACCGGCTAGTCTAATATATAAATGGCAAAATCTGTCTGTGTGTACGCTATAGACTCAAAAACGGCTCAACCGATTGTAATGAAATTTAGCAGGTACGTCTGTTGTGACCCGAGGATGGTTTTGGCTAATCTCTAAAAAAATAAAACCGTTAAAAACCGTTAAAAAAACTGTTATAACGGTTTCAAAGACATCTTTTTCCTCCTGCTTTCATCAAATGGCCGTTGTGACATTGCACACGTACAGGACTACTTCTCTAAAATTAGAACCGTTATTTGGCAGTTAAAAAAACGTTATTTATAACAGTTAAAAACCGTTAAAAACACCAAACCCTATAAAAGAAACGTGTTTAGAACCCGATCTTCTGAATTTAGCAGGTATGTTTGTTTGTGACCCGAGGATGGTTTTGGACTAATCTCTAAAAAAAGGAAACCGTTAAAAACCGTTACAAAACTGTTATAACGGTTTCAAAGACAATCTTTTTCCTCTGCTTTTCATCAAATGCCGTTGTGACATTGCACAGGTACATCGAACCTAGAGGGACATCTCCCGAGTAAACATAGGGTCATTGGACAGTTTTTACGACAGTTATTTATGACCGTTATAAACCGTTAACAACACGTACCCCCCTATAAACGATCAAAAATACAATCTTTTCTGATGTTGGCGGCAAAGGGAGTCGTCGATCGCCACCAAACTTGGCATGAGTCTTGAGGGACATACTGTGGATAACACTGGGTCATTCGTTAGTTTTTATGACCGTTATTTATCACCGTTAAAAAGCGTTATTTTCTAAATTTAGACCTTTCTTGATGAAATTTGGTATACAGTGAGAAGTTTTAAATGCTGAATAATGATATACAACTTACACGAACCGAAACTTAAAATTGACAGTTAAAAACCGTTATTATATAAATTAGACCATTCTTGATGATATTCGGTATAACAGATGCGTTTTACACGATGAACAATGATATACAACTTACACGAACCGAAACTTAAAAAACTGACCGTTAAAAACCGTTATTATAATTATAGACCGTTCCTGATGAAATTTCGTATACAGATGCAGTTGTTACACGCTGAACAATGATATACAATTTACACGAACAGAAACTTAAAATTGACCGTTAAAAACCGTTAAGACCGCTATTTCTAAATTAGACCTTTCTTGATGAAATTTGGTATACAGGTGAAGTTTTAAATGCTGAATAATGATATACAACTTACAACGAACCGAAACTTAAAATTGACTGTTAAAAATCGTTATTATATAAATTTAGACCGTTCCTGATGAAATTCGGTATACAGATGCAGTTTTACACGCTGAAAATGATATACAATTTACACGAACAGAAACTTAAAATTGACCGTTAAAAACCGCTAAGATCCGTTATTTTCTAAATTTAACCTTTCTTGATGAAATTTGGTATACAGGTGAAGTTTTAAAATGCTGAATAATGATATACAACTTACAGGAACCGAAACTTAAAATTGACCGTTAAAAACCGTTATTATATAAATTTAGACCATTCTTGATGAAATTCGGTATACAGATCCAGTTTTACACGCTGAAGAATGATATACAACTTACACGAACGGAAACTTAAAAATTGACCGTTAAAAACCGTTATTATATAAATTTAGACTGTTCGTGATGAAACTCGGTATACAGATGCAGTTTTACACGCTGAACAATGATATACAATTTACACGAACAGAAACTTAAAATTGAGCGTTAAAACCGTAAGATCCGTTATTTTCTAAATTTAGACCTTTCTTGATGAAATTTGTTATACAAGTGAAGTTTTAAATGCTGAATAATGATATACAACTTACACGAACCAAAACTTCAAATTGACTGTAAAGACCGTTATTATATAAATTTAGACAGTTCCTGATGAAATTCGGTATACAGATGCAGTTTTAACACGCTGAACAATGATATACAATTTACACGAACAGAAACTTAAAATTGAGCGTTAAAAACCGTTAAGACCGTTATTTTCTAAATTTAGACCTTTCTTGATGAAATTTGGTACACAGGTGTAGTTTTAATGCTGAACAATAATATACAACTTTCAACGAACCGAAACTGGAAGATGACCGCCTTCTACAACTTGCCCTGGAGGAAGCCTCCATCTCCAGAGACCCCGACTGCTGCGTGACTTTTGTATTATCCTGGTGGCTTGCAACCCCAGTAACCCAGGCAACCTGTGGAACCTCTTCAGAGACCATCTTGCTGAAGATTCCTCTTCCAAGTCCGAAGAGATGTCTGTTATGAAGCGCAGTACACAGATGCCATCTACAGCCAGGCTCTTACTGTGATTCAGCACAAACTCTTCTTCTTGGAGGCAAGTCTACAGAGGAGTATGGGATGCCAACAGTCACACAACGACAAACTGTGCCTCAAGAATACTACCGCGAGACCAATTAACGACACTACGCACTCCGGCAGCAGCTGATGATCAGCTGAAGAGCTGACAGCTGACCAGAGAGACGTGTACGACAGCTTTATGACCATGGTTGAGCAAGCAGGATCCCACAGCAAGCAGCAACATAAGTTCCTTGATGCTCCATGAGGGACAGGAAAGACCAATCCTGAATCTTATCCTGAACAGGATCTGCTCCACAGGCAAAATATAGTGCTAGCCACTGCTTCCAGTGGCATTGCCGCAACTCTTTGCCGGGTGGGTGGACAGTACATAGCACTTTCAAGGTCCCTCTGGATGCCGACAAGCAAGAAACGCCAACTGCCCGTCAAGCGTGGGTCAACGTTGGCCAAAGTCATCAAAGAGGCTGCAACCATCATAACTGATGAAGCTCCCATGACCCACAAAGCTGTCTACGAGGCCATGGACTCTACGCTGCAGACATCACCCAAGTGCACAGGTCAATGGGAGGCATCCCAACGCTGTTCTGTGGGAACTTCTGGCAGATCCTCCCTGTCGTCCTCAATGGCACCAGAGCCAACATTGTCAACGCATGTCTGAAGAAGTGGCGGAGCATGATTGTTAAACGTCTAACCACCAATATGAGAGCTCACCTGTCTGGAAATCCCCAGACAGCCAGCTTCGCCAAACTTCTGCTTGACATGGCAATGGTGCCATTGAGTCATGTTTCCAGATACTATATTGGTCCCACCAGCACTATGCCAGTTTTATGATAGCCAGGAGGATCTGATAGAAGCAGTCTACCCGGAATCTTCATGCTCACTGTGCAGACTCAGACTGGTCAGCGAAAGGGCCATAATCTCCTCCCTGAACGAGACTGTCAACAGGCTAAACAGAAAAATCGTAGCTGACTTCCCTGGAGAGGAAACTCTGTACAGATCTGTTGACAGAATGATGATGAGGGAGTCCTTTATTCACAAGAACTCCTGAACTCCATTGAGATTTCTGGACTTCCACCGCATGAACGTTGCTGAAATCTGGAGTCCCCATTACCATTCTCCACTCACTGGACCCGCCAAAGGGATCAATGGGACCCGATGTGTCTTCACCAGACTGCACAGGAACGTTGTAGAAGCGAAAATATCATGTGGCCCCCACAAAGGTGAACCGGTGCTGCTCCCCAAAATTCCTCTGGAACCCATGGACTCACCCCTGCCATTCCAGTTTCTGATGGCTTCAGTTTCCAGGAAACCAGCTTTCGCTCTGACAATCATCAAGAGCCAGGGTCAGACATTTTCATCCCTTGGGGCAGACCTGACCGTTCCGTGTTTTTACACATGGATGTTCTACGTTGCAGCATCACGAACTGGAAATGCAGAAACACTGACTATACTTGCGCCAAACAGGGAGACCACAGTGTTGTCTACCCAGAGGCCCTCCAATAGACATGATACATCGTTGAAAATGCAATCTTTTCACAGAGTTGTCATGTTTGAGTTGGATTTAACGTCCGTGCCCAAATCAAAGATATGCAGATGGCTGGTCCATCACATTAGCCTGACACCTGCGGGGCCAGGGTGGACATCGGGTGAACCACGGTCATTTTTAGCTGGAAACAATTCCACGTTAAAATTCCAAGACCAAGCCGGATTCGAAACCACGACCTTTGGATCATGAGTCCAGCGCCTTATCCACTAGGTTATGGCGGCCCCTACAGAGTTGTCATTTTGGACCACTTCAAATCAAGGAATTGAGAATGCATCGTAAGTTCACAACGTACAGGCATCCCTCTGTGGACTGTGCATCGTATTACGAAAAAAATCGTGAGGGGAAAACAGACTAGAGGCAAGAAGGGAGTGGGCGTCCGAAGAAATTGGGTGAAGTAGATAGGAGGAGGCTGGGGCAATTGGTTCAGCATGGGAAAAACGAAACAAACCCAAGCTGAATTTTATTGTATTGTCTTTTAACTGGTGAGAGAGAGGGGGCCAGAAAATCATTGTACAGATATACCCGAGCGAAGCCGGGTACACCGGCTAGTAATATATAAATGGCAAATTCTGTCTCTGTGTGTGTGTCTGTGGTACGCTAAAGACCTCAAAAACAGCTCAACCGAAAAAAAATGGTAATGAAATTTGGCAGGAACGTCCTGTTTTGTGACCCGGAGGAATGGAATTGGGCTAAACTCTAAAAAAAAAAAACCGTTACAAACCGTTTAAAAAATGTTATAACGGTTTCAAGAGAACATCTTTTTCCTCTGCTTTTCACAAATGGCCGTTGTGACATGGCACAACGTACAGGACTAACTTCCTCTAAAATAGAACCGTTATTTGGCAGTCAAAAACGTTATTTATAACAGGGATATAAAAAAAAAGGTAGAAAAAAACACTTGAACCCACTTGGAGTAGAAGAACTGGGTACTTTCGGTCGTAAACCTTCCAAGGCCCGGCAAAAAAAAGCTACAGAGAGCGGTGCAGCTTAAACACAGTCACTTCACTGCAGAAAAAAAAAATGACGTCGAGAATATCTCAGTGACGAAATAACATTAATGAGCGTATGGGATAACTGCAGGGGGTGTGGGGGTGGGGGTGGTTAGTTGGAAAAAAGAGGTGAGAAAGAATCTAGATAGTGAGGGAAGGGGGATGTGAAGATGAGGGGGGGGGGGGGGGGGGGGGGGGGGGGGGGGGGGGGGGGGGATGGAGAGGGAGCAAATAGAAAAAATGGGGGAGGGGGAGGGGTAGATAGCTGTGATTTGATCTAGTCTTTAATGTGAGGGCCTCTGGCGCTGTGGTACCCAGATGGTGGTATGATCTTTTTCTCCATGTTTTTTCTCTTTAATAAGTCTCCCATTTTGTTGCGCCCCAAAAACCCTGCAATGGAGAAGTGGCTGATGTTGTGGAGGTCGGTGTTGAAGTGGGCTGCCAAGGGGTTTTGTTTTCTCTGGGGGGGATGCTGTCCCTGTACTCCTTGCAGCGCTCCTCCAGTGTGCGGTAGGTCTCACCTACATAGAGAACGGCCGCATAGGCTACATGGACTATGTAAAACCAAGTCACTGGTCTGGCAGGTGAAGTGCTCTTCATGGTGAACTGGCGTCCTGGGGGCCCCTTGAAGGTGAGTGTCTTCGTATTGAGAAAGGGGCAACACTTGCACTTCGGTTTATCACAGCAGCTGTTGCCAAGGGGGTGACGGTCCTGAGAGGCTTGTAGGTTTGAAGGATGACCTAACTAGAAAGGTCGCCAAGGTTTCGATCTCAAACAACGGACAGACATTGTCATCAACAGGCAGACAAAGGCCGCGTTGGTTGTTTGGCGCAAGGATCTGTATGAGGAAGAGCCCTGAAACAGCTGTCAAACACAGCCTACTACACCCCATGAGTGGATCCTTACCAAGAGAGACAATGAAAACTGTTGCTGAAATCTGGAGTCCCCATGATCATTCTCCGCTCACTGGACCTGCCAAAGGTGATCAATGGCACCGATTTGTCTTCACCAGACTGCACAGGATACGTTGTCCATTGCCCTTGTGGCTCTGCTGGACTGCTTTCTGGAGTCTTTTTTGGTCTTCTTCTTTTTCATCTCCATGAATCATCATGTCTCTTTTGGCTTTTCCTTGGCCTGTGACCACCATTCAGTTTTGGTCACCCACAGTCCTTGTCTGTTGGTCTGTGTGTGTCCTGTTATTTCTCTGATCTTGAGACTTTCTTTTGCAGAATCCATCGCCTCTTGAACTTTCCATTTTCTGCCTGTCTTCAGCTGGGGCTTGATTGCTTCTACACCTTGTCTCCTGAGTCCTCCAGCATGCTTTGAAGTCTGATCTTCCCTGCTTTGTATTCCTCCAGGATGGATTTCAGTGGTAGTTTCAGCTTTGCTTGGCGACAGTACAGCGCTATGTCAGTCAGGACAGGGTGGGACACCAAGCCATTTCCTTGTGGAACTTGTTGATTTGGCTTCCATTGCCTCCACTATGCTGGTGCAGATGTCGTATATCATCAGAGGCCATAGGAGCTTTGGTATCAGCATGAACTGCAGACACCAGACCTTGTATTTGCCAGGGAGCCCACACTGGTCAATGGTCTCAAGCCTTCTTCCGACATCTGCTTGGTTTCTTTTGCTCTTTGTGTGTCTTTCAGCGTGCCATCATACCATCTTCCAAGGCTGGTTCTTCTGTGACTGTTGGAATGGCTGGTTGGCAACACTGAAGACCACAGATTCGGCCACTTTTCCTTTCCTCAATGAGAGACTCCGTGATTTCTTTGGCTTGAACTTCATTCTGGATGAGGCAACTATGTCGTCCAGCCTCTCAGCACATGACGTGTCTCGTCTTCGCTGGATGAAATCACTGTAGTGTCATCCATGAAGGCCTTGAGAGAGGCATCTTGTATCCATCGCCAAGGTCTGTTTGTCTTGCATTGCTTGTTGCTGCTTTCAAGATGAGTTCCATTGCCAGCACGAACAGTATTGGGAAAATTGCACCAGCCCATTGCAATGCCACTTCCAAGTTGACCCAATCTGTTGTGTATCCTTGGTAGAGAACCGCATTGAGAAGCCATTGAAGTACTTCTTGAGCATGTCGTGGATGTTCTTTGGCACATGGTACATCTCAAGAGCCAACTGTATCATCTCATGGGCACAGATCCATATGCGTTTGCCAGGTCAAGCACACTTCGTCCAGGTCTCTCTTTTCTGTTTTTGCTTTTGGATGCGTCTCAGATCATTGTGGCGTGTTCTACACAGCTTGCCACGCCTGGGATGCCACCTTTCTGGACTGACACATCAAGTACTTGTTTTCCATTAGGTACTTGGTCGCTTGCTGCCATGACAGAGAAGAAGATTTTCCTTCGACGTCAGTAGTGATATTGGCCTGAACTGGCTGATGTCACTATAGTTTTGTTTTTTTGGGGATGTACACACCATCTGCCGTAAACCCTGGCCGTGATGTTGGGTTTTTCCAAGCCGATCGCAGCAGCCTGTGGAGCCACTCCAGCCCCTTGGGAAAATTTCTTGTAAAGCTAGTAAGGTATTCCGTTTGGCCCTGGTGTTGATTTGGCTCTGGCTTTGTCGACCACCTTTTTGATTTCCGCCAACGTTGGAGGCTTGCCATTGAACTGTTCCTCAGGGTTGGCTGGCCACAACCGACTTGAATGTTGAGTGGTGCTTTGCTCTGTGAGTCAGAGTATGTTTCCTCAGATGCTGCTCAAGAACTCCTTTTGTCCCACACTTAGGGTCAAGTTTTTGGGGCCCTTTTCAAACAGTGTTCTGGCAAACTGGAAGGGGTCTCTGAAGAAGCGCTCTTGTGTCTTTCTTTTTTTTGCTCTTCCTCTTCCCCGCAGATTCCGCTTTGCTGAGGGCGCTGTGTTTTTCTTTCAGGTCTTCCCCCAGTTTTTTTACAAGCCCGGCAGTGCGGTCTTCATTGGGTTCTTGAGGTTTTTCTTTTGGACCCTGATCTTGGGCCATCTTTTCTTGGCGTCTGGATTTCTTTGGGGGTGTTTTCTCTTTGGATTTGTTTGCTCCTTGGCGTCTCTACATGTGGGATACCCCAAAGTCCATATGTGGGCTTAGTTTGTGTTCCAGGGTGCTTTTCCCTATCAGTGCATCGAGTATTTGGACGATTTTTGCATCCAGTTTCTCCCATCTTCAGTTTCGTTTGCTCGTGGCAGGCTGAGTTTCAGGCGCCTGGTATCGAGGGCCTGTGCAATTCCTCATCCCAACCAACAGCGTGGATGTCCTTGGCACTGTGGTTTAAATCCTGGCCTTGGTCTTCCGACGTCTTATCTGCTGATACAGTGCGCTGCTGCTCATTCAGATGAGTCTTCACACATCCCGTCTTTGTTCTGTGGATCTTCATGCCACGGGTGGTAGCGAAACGCTTTGGTCCATGTTCATAGTCGTTTGGGATTTGCAGTCGTGATTGGTTGTCACCGATGGATTCATCATTCTCTCCCCATTTCGGTGAATCCTGGGAGCATCTTTTCTTTTATTCTTAGTAGCCACATGTTTAAGGCAAAGTGGGGAGCCAGCCCATAGAGCTTTTGTTCTGGTCTTTCCCAGTGTCCTCCGGCCTATTCCCGGAAGTCAATGGTTTTACCCATGCATCAGTAGAAAGAAACCCGTGGAGAGCGTGGCAGCAGAGAGTCCTCAGAAGAGAAGCCCCCTTCGAGCAAGTGTTTCGGCCCTTATCTCTGACACTCTAGGGGGGTTGGGCCACACCCGGTTCATGACTCCGGATGTCCCTCTGCTGCCCCTTTTTTCCATCTTGGGACGAACCATGGCTGGGATTCGAACCATGACCCTCTGGACATGCTCATTTTCACTTAATGACTCGCGCTCTAACCACTGAGCCACGGGACACCTGATATTTGTAGGGAAATTAAACCTTATGAAGTTCACGTTTGTTCCTCCTTGACCAGATCCAGCTTGAACCCTCTCTGCTGTTCTTGCCATTGCTTTCAGGGCTCTGTTTTTTTTCCTTCCCTGCAACCGAGAGCTGTTTCATGAGGCTGTATGCAGACGTTCCTACAAACCCCCTAGCTCCAATTTCTGCAGTGAGGACTTTGACCTGGGATAGCCTTCGCTCCTCAGGCTGTTTGCCAGATCAGCATACTTTTCAGTCTTGTAGATTTGAGCTGCCTCCATTCTGTTCTTATATGGTACCGTGAGCTCGATCATGATCAGCTGCTTGGTTGACTTAGAGTGGACTACTATGTCTGGTCTCATGCCACTCTTGCTGATGATCTCTGGGTGACTCTTCCATTTTGGGAGGTCTGCAGTGCACTCCCAGTCATCTGCCCCGTCCAGCAGACTCTGCCTGCATGTTTCGAGTGGCACTGTTGTTCTTGGCCATGATTTGCTGCCTCCTGCAGTGAAGAATGTTGCGGGTGCTTTTGGAGTCCTGATTTTCCCTTTTGTGGTGTTGGTACTAGCCCAGACTATTTGTACAATCTCTTTGAGCACTTGGTTGTGCCTCCATGTGTACCTTCCTTGAGCCAGAGCTACTTTACTTTGAGCTTAGAACATGCTCCACTGTTTGTTTTTCATGGCAGAGGGATCATGCAGGATCGTCTGTTTTCGCCACTTCACCAGGTTTGCATTTGAGGGCAGAAGGTCATATGCAGATCTGAGATTGAAGCTGATCCTGAGAGGGGCCATGTGCCAAATGTCATTCCAAGTTAAACTTCTTTGGAGTGCATTCTCCCACGTTGTCCATTCCCCTTTGCTGGCTCTGCGGGGACTGCTTTTTGGAGTCTTTTTTGGTCTTTTTCTTTTCTCATCACCTGAATCATCATGTCTCTTTTGGCTTTTCCTTTGGCCTGTGACCACCATTCAGTTTTGGTCACCCCAGTCCTTGTCTGTTGGTCTGTGTGTGTCCTGTTATTTCTCTGATCTTGAGACTTTCTTTTGCAGAATCCATCGCCTCTTGAACTTTCCATTTTCTGCCTGTCTTCAGCTGGGGCTTGATTGCTTCTACCACCTTGTCTCCTGGGTCCTCCAGCATGCTTTGAAGTCTGATCTTCCCTGCATTCTATTCCTCCAGGATGGATTTCAGTGGTAGTTTCAGCTTTGCTTGGCGACAGTTTCAGCGCTATGTCAGTCAGACAGGGTGGGACACCAAGCCATTTCCTTGTGAACTTGTTGATTTTGGCTTCCATTGCCTCTACTATGCTGGTGCAGATGTCGTATATCATCAGAGGCCACAGGAGCTTTGGTTATGAGCATGAACTGCAGACACCAGACCTTGTATTTGCCAGGAAGCCCCCACTGGTCAATGGTCTCCAAGCCTTCTTCCGACATCTGCTTGGTTTCTTTTGCTCTTTGTGTGTCTTTCAGCGTGCCATCATACCCTCTTCCAAGGCTCTTGACTGGTTCTTCTGTGACTGTTGGAATGGCCTGGTTGGCAACACTGAAGACCACAGATTCGGCCACTTTTCCTTTCCTCAATGAGAGACTCCGTGATTTCTTTGGCTTGAACTTCATTCTGGATGAGGCAACTATGTCGTCCAGCCTCTCCAGCACATGACGTGTCTCGTCTTCGCTGGATGAAATCACTGTCGTGTCATCCATGAAGGCCTTGAGAGGAGGCATCTTGTATCCATCGCCAAGGTCTGTTTGTCTTGCATTGCTTGTTGCTGCTTTCAAGATGAGTTCCATTGCCAGCACGAACAGTATTGGGGAAATTGCACAGCCCATTGCAATGCCCACTTCCAAGTTGATCCCATCTGTTGTGTACTCCTTGGTAGAGAACCGCATTGAGAAGCCATTGAAGTACTTCTTGAGCATGTCGCGGATGTTCTTTGGCACATGGTACATCTCAAGAGCCAACTGTATCATCTCATGGGGCACAGATCCACATGCGTTTGCCAGGTCAAGCCACACTACGTCCAGGTCTCTCTTTTCTGTTTTTCCTTCATGGATTGCGTCCCAGATCATTGTGGCGTGTTCTACACAGCCAGCCACGCCTGGGATGCCACCTTTCTGGACTGATACATCCAAGTACTTGTTTTCCATTAGGTACTTTGTCAGCCTTGCTGCATGACAGAGAAGATGATTTTCCCTTCGACGTTCAGTAGTGATATTGGCCTGAACTGGCTGATGTCACTTGAGTTTTGCTCTTTGGGGATGTACACACCATCTGCCGTCATCCACTGGCCGCTGATCGTCTGGTTTCTCCAAGCCGATCGCAGCAGCCTGTGGAG
This sequence comes from Conus ventricosus, assembly GCA_018398815.1. Taxonomy (NCBI): domain Eukaryota; kingdom Metazoa; phylum Mollusca; class Gastropoda; order Neogastropoda; family Conidae; genus Conus; species Conus ventricosus. The sequence continues at coordinate 16,010 of JAFLJL010002919.1, forward strand.
CCACTCCAGCACCTTGGGACATTTCTTGTAAAGCTAGTAAGGTATTCCGTTTGGCCCTGGTGATGATTTGGCTCTGGCTTTGTCGACCACCTTCGTGATTTCCGCCAACATTGGAGGCTTGCCATTGAACTGTTCCTCAGGGTTGGCTGGCCAAACCAGACCTTGAATGTTGAGTGGTGCTTTGCTCTGTGAGTCAGAGTATGTTTTCCTCAGATGCTGCTCAAGAACTCCTTTGTCCACACTTAGGGTCCCAAGATTTTGGCTGCTCAAACAGTGTTCTGGCAAACTGGAAGGGGTCTCTGAAGAAGCGCTCTTGTGTCTTCTTCTTTTTGCTCTTCCTCTTCCTCGCAGATTCCGCTTTGCTGAGGGCGCTGTGTTTTTCTTTCAGGTCTTCCCACAGTTTTTCCAAGCCTTGTATATGTATACTTGTATATGTATATATACACACATATACATACACATACAAATACACATATATATAATCATGATGAAACATAAACACACATGCACACGTGCGCGTTTCGCGCGCGCACACACACACACACACACACACACAACACACACGCACGCACGCACGCACGCACGCACGCACGCACGCACGCACGCACGCACGCACGCACGCACGCACGCACGCACCACACACACACACACACACACACACACACACACCCACACACTATTGTGTTTTCAACGAGCAGATTGACGGTGTTGCATTTGAGTGTTGACGTAGGATGTCATAAGGTTGAACAAAAACTGGTCGTAAGGAATAGCTGGGGTTGGTGTTTGTTCATTGTCACGGTACTGTTAGGATTTATCACATGGTCATAAAAGCTTCTAGTGTTCACAAGAGCAACATGGTTCGTTACCGGAAAGGGGGGATAATGCGATAAGACTTGGTTTGACTGAGTTGTCTGATCGCAGTTATACAGAGTGGAGGGAGGTGGGGGAGGAGGGCCACGACATGGAAGATCAGAGGCACCCGAAGTTTGTATCGGCAGTGTGTTGTCTCGGTGATAAAGGGGAGGGTAGTGGAGAGTGGAGGGGGTGGAAGAAAAGGGCCATGAAGTGAACGATCAGAGGCGCCTGAAGTTTGTGTCGGAATTGAGGTGTGTCTGTGAGAAAGGGGAGGGTAGTGACTCATGGATTCCATTGGTGGATACTCATGAAGTGGGGCACTGTTTTGCTGTCTGTGGTCGTCTGGGAACCTATTCTGTTGGTTCTGGATAGGATGCCAGTTATTTACATTACGAATTGGACGGTTGGAACTAAACTGAGAAGATACTGGTCCATATTGTTTGGAGTTAAAATTATGAGATTGAGATGGAAACATAAACTGCTTAAAATGAATTGCCAGTTTGGCAGTGCCTGTTTTGCTGGGGTGAATCAAGTTGCTGTAAAATGCTAATTTAGGGTTTCCGTTTGTGGTTTGTGAATGTGTTGTAGTTATCAATGAATTCCACATTCAGCATTTCGCAAGCTTTCTGCATATTGAGATTGGTGGGGGAAATAAAGGTATTGAGGTGGTGTTTTCCTCTTGCAGGTATTATAGAACTAAGGAATATTTTAGCATTTGGAAAAGTGTGAGAAGCCAGTGAATAAGGTCGCACCATGTCTCTTTGGAGACTTCTCCTGTCGTTCTACAGTCATTCACACCCACATGCATGATCATCACATTGACATTAGGACATCTACTATGGTCTCGTAACCAGTCAAACACGTCACCAGTACACATGCCCGAGACACAGATTTTGGAAATAAGTCATGTCTTGGCACTATTCTGCGTGGGTCAATGTCTCTGATGACCGAATCACCAATCAGTGCAACAGAAGCTCTGTCAGACACTGACCGTTTCGACAGCATGTCCCGTACATTGTTTTTGTTGTTCAGCTCTGCCTGAGACGAGGCAGGCAGATCAGAGCTTTTCTGGCATCATTTCGAGAGGAGCTGCTGCAGGGGCGGGGCTACTGGTGAGCTGCTGCAGGGGGCGGTGGCTGCTGGTGAGCTGCTGCAGAGGGCGGCGGCTGCTGGTGAGCTGCTGCAGGGGGCGGTGGCTGCTGCAGGGGGTGGTGTGTGTGTGTGTGTGTGTGTGTGTGTGTGTGTGTGGTGTGTGTGTGGGTGTGTGTGTATGTGTGTGTATATGTGTGTGTGTGTGTGTGTGTGTGTGTGTGTGTGTGTGTGTGTGTGTGTGTGTGTGTGTGTGTGTGTGTGCACGCGCGCGCGTGAAACGTCTTGTAAAAAGTTTAACCGAGATGTTTTTCACGATACACCCACGTCATTGGTTGTTCTGATTTTTACAAGCAGAACACATTGCTTTGGAATTTAGTGTTGGCTGGAAAACGTCCCAACTGGTCAACAACGGTCCACTCTCAGCGGACCACAGAATCTGACCCGTCAGTCACAGGAAAAGAATACCCATACATGCCCTTATTCCCGTTCCTCACAACGTCACTGGAGACAACATGTACAACGTCTACACCACATCTATCCATTCTAGTGACACTTTTTTGACCAAGCACACCGTCACCGCCACACCCTCCTCTCTTTCGGTTCAACATCTCAGATATGGATACGTTAGACTTGGACAAACCGATATGATCACTGTCTGAATCGATCTCACGAGCTTCGGTTTAAAGCGGTCAGCGGGAGGGTGGATTACGAGCGTGCTACTGGGGGACTGAAGAGAGGACATTTCAGTCACTGTACATTTACATCTCCACCTTACCTGGAATGATTTTCGCTTTCAAGCCACAGCCACTGAGAAAAGTTCTTGTTTTACTGTGGAGTTAAAGACTGTTGTGCACTGATAGTGATAAAGTATTCTGGGTGTGTTGGATGCAACTGTCCTCGTCTCGTGTTCAGCAACACCAATCGTGTGCTCTTTGCCTTGAAAAGATCCGAGTGGTGCTATAGAGAGTACTTGACACTGGATTATACTTTTGACATTGTTCCGAAGTCTGTTCGACCTGAAGTGAAGCTTTTGTTCACCTCAAACAAAACAGGTGCGTGTTTCACTCTCCCTCTCCTCTCTCTTCTCTCTCTCCATCTCTCTCTCTCTCTCTCTCTCTCTCTCTCTCTCCTCTCTCTCTTCTCACTCTCTCTCCTCTCTCTCTCTCATGCACGCACACACACACATTTATTTTGAATTTATTCATAAACCATTAGAACACCTGTCAATAGTAATCTGGCAGCTTTTGATCAGGTGGGACTTATTTGATTACCAGTTAAGAATTGTTGTCAGACCACTGTCGAAAAAGCGTGACCTGTAACTGTACTGAGCTAATACAATTTTAGGCCTGTGTCAAATCTACCATTAGTTTCAAAGGTACTTAGAGAAGATCGTGTTGAGACGTTTGCAGAGACATTTATCAGATTACCGTCTTTTCGAAATGAGTCAGTCTACTGTGAGAAGGATCACAGCACACAGATGCTGTTCTGAATGTTCAGACATTCTGCTGACGAATGCGATGAAATATTCATCTCCATGATTGCTTTCCTTGAACTCAGTGCAGCATTCAACGCGCTGGATTTATCCCCTCCTTTTGAAGAGGTTGAAAGTGACTTTTGGCTTTCAGGGCCAGTTCTTGACTGGTTTGTGTCATCCGTCACTAGTTGTTGTCATCGGTGGTTGCATGTCTGCCCAAAGTCCCCTTGTGTGTAGCGTTCTCCAGGGCTCTGTGTTGACCTGTGTTGTTACGATTTTATTCTCAACTTGTCGAATTATTTCTTTCCTGTTTCTGTTTGTCTCTGTCTCTGTCTCTCTCTGTCTCTCTCTGACTCTGTGAGTCTATCTGTTCTGTCTGTCTGTCTGTCTGTGTGTCTATCTCTCTCAAAATAAAGACATGTCAAACTGAGGTGAATAACCTAATATTACTCATGTCATATTGCGACAATTCTAATCGAGCACACTCTTTTGATTTCTATTTTCTTTTCACACAAAACGGGACAGGCTTCATTCAGTCTCCTCTGTGGGATGGACGCACCCTTACCCACCCGCTGTGGATAGCTGGGCCTCTCTGACCGTCCCCCCTGACCACCTCCTCATTCTGAACTGGCTCAGCCTATCCTTAGCGTCAGTAAAATTCGATTCCTTGTCGGTTTACGTGGGGGAACGAATGGAACAACCACTCTTCGACAAGTTCGCACGTACAAACCTATCGTCCAATACTTCAGCGACGACGTGCACCTTCGCTTCATCACGGGGCAGATCACTTCTGCTCTAAGGGTTTCAACATCATTTCTTCATGCGAGTCTGGCGTCTGAAGCGAGCGGGCGGCGCAGGAGGCAGTGGAACTGCACGGTGCCGGGTTTCCAGCGGGACTACGGCAGGTATTTCCCATGTAACGCCGAGTTGGATTGCGTGGATGGGAGGACGAAGAGGCGTGCTGGTACGTCAACTCCACGATGTGTGGGACCTCCCAGTGGTGGCTGGTCGGGAAGTGCTATCAGCTGATGACGGAGAAGCTGCCGTGGCCCGAGGCCTTGGGGAGTGTCGGAGGAGGGCGGGGCTCTGGTCAGCCTGAACTCGCCCAGCGAGTGGGGCGGTGTTCAAATGCTGTCGCTGAAAGGGCACTGGAAGATTTACATCGGGTTGAGTACTGGCGTGCTCCTAACATGTAGGATTTAATTTCTGTGTTTGTGTGTGCGTGTGTGATTTTTTAAATGTCGAGATTACCTTTATGTCCCTGTTGTCTCTTTTTGTCTGTCCTCTGTGTTGTATCTGTCTTCTGTTCTCTCTCTCTCTCTCTCTCTCTCTCTTTCTCTCTCTCTCTCTCTCTCTCTCTCTCTCTCTCATCTATATCTATCTATCTATCTATCTATCTATCTATCTATCTATCTATCTATCTATCTATCTATCTGTCAATCTAGCTACCTACCTACCTGATTACCTACCTACCGACCGACCTACTTGCCTACCTGTTTATCTATCTATCTATTTGTCTATCTATCTATCTATCTATATTTCTCTGTGTGTGTGTGTGTGTGTGTGGGGGGGGGGGGGGGGGGGGGATGAACGCGCATATTATGTATGATATTAAGTCAGGTATATATGCACTTTGTTTTGTGTAAGCCAAAGCCCACAAACCCTTTTAAATGGGTTTAGGCGTCCCCCCCCCCCCCCCCCCCCACCCCACCCAAAAACGTAGTTATTGTTGTGCCTGCCTGTCTGTTCGTCTGTCAGTTTCTTCCTCTTCCATTCCTTCACATTATCTTGTATTTCGCATTGTTTAGGTATGCAACGTTGCTTCACTGGGTAGATAAAACCGTCGCATACTATCTTTTCCGAAGTGGAAGTGCAGAATCAGTCTCCTTTTCGCACTGCTCTTACTTCAGTTGGAATCATGTTCGGGGCGGTTCTGTGGTCGCCCATGGAAAATGTGACGATGCTACTATTCGCCACCAGTTCATGTGTGAATTTGACTCGAAATCTGGAACCGTCGATGCCAGACCGGGGCCTGGTGTCACGCTTGCCACAGCTCGAAAACAATTTCCTGTGTCCGTCACCAGTTGCTCGGCAGGTCACGTGGTCCACGAGTTCCTAGCTTGTGACCTGCAGAGCGAGTGTTTGGTTGGACGAGAGCCTAGGGGGCAATTCTTCATGCTCCACTGATCGTGATCCTTCTCCTCCGCCGCCCTCCTTTCTGTGTGGCAATGGGATGCAGGAGGTGCCTTACATGTTGGTGTGTGACCATCGTGCTGACTGCAGCGATCAGAGCGACGAGGAGTTTTGTGTGTACCCCCCGTGCCCTCTCCACACTACCTTTGACTGTGGAGACCGCCAGGTAAGTGTGCCTGAAGCAATGAGGAAAGGAAAGAAAATGAACGAAGAAAGAAAGAAAGAGAGAAGAAGAGAGAGAGAGAGAGAGAGAGAGAGAGAGGAGAGAGAGAGAGAGAGAGAGAGAGAGAGAAGAACGGAAGAAGGAGACAAACAAACAAACAAACAAATGAGTGAACCAGCACATTTTGTGGTTTCCGTGTCTATCCACAGACAGAGAGAGAGGGGGGGGGGGGCGAGAGAGGAGGAGAGAGAGGAAGAAAAGGGGAGAGAGGGAAGGGAGAGAGAGAAAGGGGTTTAGGGGAAAAGAGAAAAGAGAGAGGGAGAGAGAGAGAGAGACAGAGACAGAGAGAGACAGAGACAGAGGGAAAGAAAATGCCAAAACATGGACGTGAGACTGCGTCTGGAATGCAAACTAGTCAATATCCCGATCGTGATCCTGAGCGCGCACTTCAAATAACATAGTTGACTCACTACACTTCTTTGTTTGACCCACACGTTGAAAAGGTAACTTTTTTATGCGATGGAAAGACAGGTTTATCTTCCCTTACTTTGTGTCGTCTTGAATAGGGTCTGTTGATGCTGAGATGACCCCTGACCTACGGTGCATGAATAGGAGCTTTAGTCTGGTCAGGTATGATCTGTGCTTTGCCTCCTGTGTGTCTGTGTGTCTATGCACGAGTGTGTGTGTGTGTGTGTGTGTGTGTGTGTGTGTGTGTGTGTGTGTGTGTGTGTGCACGCGTGTGTGCGTATGTGTGTGCGAGCTCATAGATTTGCAAACACTGTCATGATAACAGCTGTTTTTGACATCAATACACAACTACAGAGGAAAAAAAAACACTAAGCCAAACAGCAGTTAAACCCCCCAAAAAAATCCATTCCTCAGTTAAAATGCCTTCACTCATTGATTGACAGTGCCTGCAGCTCAGCCAGAGATGCGACAACATGGTGCAGTGTGTGTCTGCGAACGACGAAAAGCGGTGTGAACAAGACCTGAACAGGATTCGGGACGTACATGAGCTGGCGTTACAGTTCAGTGTTGGTGAGGTGGTCATCAGCGAACAACCAAACACACTCACCATTGACGTCTTCAGGTCAGGAGAGTCGTGCCCCAGGTCTCACTTCCTGTGTCCTACTCCCGACATGACCCTGTGTCTGCCCGTCTATCTGCGATTGTAACACCATCCACGACTGCCCGGGGCATGAGGATGAAGCAGACTGCCAGACGTACCAGTGTCCTGGCTACTATCGCTGTCGCCAGTCCCGCGTGTGCGTGTCTGCCGAGCACGTGTGTGACGACAGGTATGGCCAGTGCCCTCAGAATGACGATGAGCTGTTGTGTCACTTCACCTGTCCACCTGAATGTAGGTGTTTTCGGGTTGGCGTTTTACTGCAACCGGTCTATCGCTTTCGGTGACCATCCAGAACTTCGCTTCTTGAACGCGGACAGGAGCAACATGACGTTGATGGACTTCACGAACAACACCATGTTGGTCCATGTCAGTTTGGGCGTCTTGTTTTCTGTCTCACGTTCAAACACCTGCTCTCCCTAACTTGATCAGTCTGGACCTCAGCGATAATCTCATCACCTGTCTTCTACCAGGTGACTTCAGTACCCTCAGATCTCTGCAAGTGCTTGTTTTGGGGGGAAACCCACTTGACCTTCAAGACGGTCTCTCTGGTCTGTCCACGTGCACCAAACTTCGCGTGTTGGACCTGTCCCGTGTCAGCGTGGACGCAGTGAAAAGTGGATCCTTTGCACACACTGACTCGTCTGGACCAGCTCAACCTGTCGGGGAGCGGAGTGCGTCACGTGCACGGCTCGGGTTTCCGGGTTCTACGATCGTTGCGCTCTGTGGATCTCTCAGGCTGTCCGGTGATCACCTTTTCTCCACAGCTGTTTTCCCCAATCTTCTCAAACTTCGGTCCGTGACAGCCAGCAATTATAAACTGTGCTGCCCAGCGCTTCTTCCCGAGGAGTTCAGCCCCAAGTGGTGTCGGGTTCCGAAAGACGCCGTGTCGTCCTGTCAGGATTTGATGCAGAGTCACCTCCACCGGGTTATCCTGGCTCTGCTAGCCATGCTGGCGTTGGTGGGAAACCTCACCAGTTTTCTGTACCGCGCCGTCTTCGACAAAGGAACGCGGCGGTTCGGATTTAGCGTTTTCGTCCTGCACCTGTGTGTGTCTGATTTCTTGATGGGGGTGTACCTGATGGTGATCGGACTGGCTGACTACAGGTACAAAGACATCTACCTGTGGAACGACCACTCCTGGAGACACAGCACCACCTGCAGGGTGGCCGGGTTCCTGTCTCTCCTGTCCTCTGAGGTGTCCCTCTTTCAGATCTGCTTCATCACCGTGGATCGCTTCCCGGTGCTGCGCTTTCCCTTCAGCCAGTTCCACTTCACGCCGACGTCAGCGCATCTGGCCAGCAGCGCCGCCTGGTGGGCGGGGCTCGTGCTGGCCGCCAAGCCTCTGACCCCTGTGACGTCACACTGGCAGTTCTACAGCCAGACCGGCATCTGCATCCCGTTGCCCATCACCAGGACCGAGTTCCCGGGACAGCATTACTCCTTCGGTATCTGGATCGCCCTCAACTTCGTCCTCTTCCTGTTCATAGCTTCGGGGCAGGTGTTCATCTACTGGTCGGTCACCTCTAACACGTTGACCGGCTCCGGCACCATCGGGAGGAAGTCCACGGACCAGGTCATCGCTCGGCGGCTGATCACCGTGGCCGTGTCGGACTTCGCCTGCTGGTTTCCCATCGGCGTCCTGGGGATGCGGCGGTCGGAGGCGTGGATGTATCCGGGGGAAGTCAACGTCATCATGGCCGTCTTGGTGCTGCCGGCTCAACTCGCCCTCAACCGTTCCTGTACCCATCAACGTCATTCTGGAGCACCGGAGGAAGAGCCGTGAGAACAGCTGATGGTCGTTTTGTCTCAGTTGCAACGTTCTGCTGTGGAGTTTGCTGGCGGCGTCCGGTTGTTGCTTCCTCATGACAGCCCCGATATTATGGCCCTTTACGTCGGCTTGGTTAGAAGCAACACTCTCTCTGTCTCTGTGTCTGTCTTGTCTGACTGCCTGACGCCTGCCTGTCTGCCTGTCCGTCTGTCACTGTCTGTCTCTCTTTTCTTTCTGTCTGACTGCCTGTCTGTCTCTGTCTCTCTCTCGCTTTCTTTGTCTATCTGTCTGTCTCTGTTTCTCTCTGTCTCTGTCTCTCTCGCTCTCTCTTTGTCTATCTGTCTCTGTCTCCTTTCTCTCTGTTTCTTCTCTCTGTTCTCTCTCTCTCTCCCCTCTCTCTCTCTCTTCTCGTCTCTCTCTCTCTCCTCTTCTCTCTCTCTCTCTCTTCTCTCTTTCTGGCGTTGTCTTCATCATCCTTCTTTGTCTTCCTTGGTGTCCCCTCAGCTACACAATCCAGACGTTAATGTTGCTAATGAGGCAGCCACGCCCAGGTCTTTTCAACAGTTGCACGGTGTTAGTTCTACGCTCTGTTTTGGCAGCATGAATCACGAACAAGCATCAGCCTGTACTGACCCCTGGCAGGTAGCAGTTATGTCCCTTAGGTCCCTAGTTTAATGTGGTGCCAAGTCTGAAGTGCTCCCTTGTCATACTGTTTGTCATAGGGCTAATGTATGTCCCTAGTCTTATGTGCGTCCCTGTGCGTGCCTGCACCCTATGTGTGGGAAAACACAGCAACAGCTGCCAAAGGTTGGTGCAGGATTGCTCCCGGCTGGTTGGTTCGCAAGTCGAGGACAGTGCTTATTGGGTCCAACCCGCACCTTTGGGTGTGTCTTTCTCTTCAGCATGTTGTGTTGAAAAATCATCAGATCCAAAGATTGGCAGTCAAAGATCAAATGCAGGTGACCACTGAAGACTTGAAAATATTTTAGTAGTAAGGAAAGACACCGTACGTTGGGTTTGTTCTCCGGACATCAGCCAATCATTGGCAATCAAAGAGAAACTGTAGGTGACGATTCTGAAGTGGAAGATTTTAGCAGGAAGTAAATACACCTGATGTACTCGGTGCATTTCCACAATGAACAGCAGCATGTGTATGCTTTACTTGTCTGACCTACACTGTTCTTTTGGGCGTCATACCGACAGTGATGTATCTGGATTTAATTTCTGAAGATCGCACAAATACGGAATTTTAACAATGAGCACAACGTATTATTTTTCTTACGTGGCGCGTCATTTATAAAAAGCTACGTGGAGCATTCATTCACAAAAGCTACGTGGAGCATCATTTATAACAGTTACGTAGAACATATCATTTATAAAAGTTACGGGGAAACATACGTGGAGCATCATTTATAACAGTTACGTTAAAAACATATCATTTATAAAAATTACGTGGAGTGTCATTTATAAACGTTTCATGGAGTATCGTTTGTGTAAGTGTTTCCAACCTATGTGACTGGAAATCGCCCACGGAAAAAGATGATGGATGTGGGCTTTTGGAGTATTAAAGATGAAACAAAATTTTTTTTCCATGAAAAGTATTAAACGTAATGTGAAATGACAGATTCATAACATTTCTTTTCAGTAGGGAATGCTAAATGACGGTGCTACTTTTCCTGCAAGATATCTCTCTCTCTCTCTCTCTTTTCTCTCTCTCTCTCTCTCTCTCTCCTCTCTCTCTTTTCTTTTCTCTTCTCCTTCTCTCTCTCTCTAAAAATTTTCTTATGTATAAGAGTCCAAGTGTTTTAAGTTTTTGTTGATCTTAAACATGTTTGCAATCAGAATTCAAGATCGCGTGATCGAGAACACTAATGACTCTCTCTCTCTCTTCTCTCTCCTCTCTCTCTCTCTCCCCTCTCTCTCTCTCTCTCCTCTCTCTTCCCTCTCTCTCTCTCTCTCTCTCTCTCTCTTCTCTCTCTTCCTCTGTATGTATGTTCGAACGCATGGACGTATACAATATATACTATCTATATAATATATATATATATATATATATATATAAATATATATAATATATATTATATATATATATATATATATATAGATAACCCCATGGCGATTTCAATTACTTGAATCAACTGCTTGTCTACAGGTGTAAACACTTTTTACTGCATTTGGAAAAAAAACAGAACATTGTTGGGGCCATGTTGGAAAAAACTGTCTTTGGATTGTTGGTTTATATATTTCACCTAGATTGTCTAATCTTCTATTAGCAGCTATTATGGTTTTAACGGGGGGAAAGGTCCTTATTGCGGGGGGTTTGAATATAGGAGATAAAGGGTTCTTCTTTATAATTTTAAAACTTGGATGGGGCCCCGAGGGTCAAACTTAGTGACCCATGAAATCTTTTTATTCTCCTTTTTCTGGGTTGGTGAAGAAAAGTAAATAATGTAAGTGTTTGTTGTCCTCATTTTTATTTTAGGCTTTTCCTCTCTCTCTCTCTCTCTCTCTCTCTCCTCTCTCTCTCTCTCTCTCTCCTCTCTCTCTCTCTCGTATTTCTTTTCTGTTTCTCTCGCTCTTTTTCACTCTTCTTTCTTTTCTTTCTCTCCCCCCCCCCCACCCCCTTCCCTTTTTTTTTTCTTTGCTCTCTCTACCCTTTCTTTCCCCCCCCCCCCTTTTTCTCTTTTGCTAAAAGAGAACTAATAAACACGGTGTCTAGCCCAACCGCCCTCAACCGCTATTTTTCGGGCGGTTGACTCTAGACCCCGTGTTTATTAGTTCTCTGACAAGTAAGACTTCAATAAAAAAAAAAAAAATAACGATTTTTTTAAAAACAACATACTGTGTAGGGTTATCCGTTTTCAATACTAATTTACAAAATTTTTTCAGATTTTAGTTTTTGCTTAATCCTATGTTTTTCCTGATCATTTTCAATAACATCATTTTTCGGCATACATTCATCAAATGCGTCTCTGTCTTTCATGTAAAATAAAACTACAGTTTTTAATTGTTCTTTTAAAGTCTTTTAAAACGGAGTTATATTTTTGACATAAAATCCACACAACTTATCCCAGCATGTCTTCCACTGAAAGCCAGTTTTGACAAAGTGTTTCTCTTTTTAATATGTCTCTTTCTGCCGAACAGTCATCTATAATAAATGTGTCTGCGTTCCCTCAAACAATTTATAAAGTGTTTCTAAACACTCACTCAGCTTATTGCTGGGATCAATTAAATATATGTCATCACCCGCCCATATAAACCTCATCATTATAGGGCTTTGTTCATTTAAGTGTTGGGCAGAAAAATTACTATATGATCAAAATTAAAACGAAAAAATGTTTGTAATGGGTTTCGAGGACAATATTGTTTTTCCAAGCCAGTCTGCCCACAAATCATTGAACAATGAGGGGATTTTATCATAAAGTTTAACATCGGCTTGACACCAAAGTTGTCTGCTCCTTTAGTTTTATACATAATTTAATCTAATCCAGTTATTTTTTTATCATACTCTCCGTCAAAACTTGTTCAGTATAATAAAACCCTATGGGGCCCTAAATGTGTAAGATTAATCCAATTCGTTCTGTAAGATTGTTTCTATTTAGACTAATATTGATTTTGTTGCTTGTTGTTATGGTCTTAATATCCTCACCATTGTGAAGAACGACGATGGTAATTTTAAAGGGACGGTCAACGTCTAAGTTTTGCAAGCAAATTAGAATTCCTTTTAAAAGGACGTCACTGACGCCCACAGCTCCATTCCTCGCCCGAAATCTTTTAAGACAGAAATTTCAAATATCATTGTGAACGTGTCTCCTAATTTCATTTGTGGAATGACTGTAATTTTGTAGAAGCGTCCTTTAAAACCGTTTCTCTTCTGTGGAGGATGTACTGTTTATTCCCATACGGCGTTATTTCAATCTCTTTCCGACTATTGTCCCCTGGCATAAGACTTACATGTAAAGGGCCAGAGTTGAATGCTTTTCTGAAACTTTTGACGGCCTAAAAAATGTAAAAGGGCTTATGAATTCAAATTTTATGTCCCATTCTAAATATGGTTCTAAGTGCCATTTGAGGTCAGGGTTTTTGAACTATTTTTATTCATACTGGCCAACATTATTTGCTTCTAGATTGCGAGTTGTTTAGTTTAGGAAATTTTTGCCCGTCGCCAACCCCTTTGCGTTTATAATCACCATCTTTAGTGTACTCAAAACCATACAAAGCGCCTATCTCACGTTCTGTTCAAGTCCGCAACGTCTGCAAGGTCTTTTAATTCTAAAGTTAAAACACCTCACAGGCGCTAATGTAACTCCCGATTCTTCTGGCCCGCGCAACATTATTTTTTAGTACTATTTATTTTATTTTCCAAAAAATGTGCAGATTATTTAATTTTACGACTTTCCTGTTTTGTCTGTAATTTTTATATTAAATGATCCGACCTTTCCGCAAGCTAATCTTTTAAACTGTAAATTAGGGAATTGTTAATTTCATAATCGCAATATGCAGCTTTCCCTGATGGAAGAGCTCTTAAGACAGTTGAGGGCCTTCCATCATATAAGTTTTCATCAGTGCTCAGCTCATCCAAATGAACATGAGTAATGAATGTAATGCAAGATCAAGCGGACTTTCCCCCTCATAAGAGTTTTGTCTGGTGTAACACTAAAACTATGAAAGTCCTGACTGTCAGTTGCAAAGCCTAACATTTTAGCTAGTCTTTATCAAAATAGTAACCTACTTCTTCTTCTTCAGGCTTGAATGTTAAAATTTTTTTTAGATTTGCATTGTTAAGTTTGAGAGTAATGTCGAAGTTACTCATTGCTTCTTTTAGTGAGCAAAAACCCCTAATAACCATCAGGTATTGTTAACTGGCCAACTAAGTTTCTTCTATTGTTAACTTTTTTAACTTATTATTGTTCTTGGATTCAGTTATATTAAACCATACGACTTTGTAGAATATTTCATGGAGTGCAACCCCTTTGGGCTCCGCATTCGTTATCAATAGCATACTCTAAAAACGAAGGACTGTCTTGAGTTGTTATTGTTACAAACATTTTTAAAACAAAATTAAAAAAGAGTGCATTCAAATTTTACTAATGCAAAATATTCTGTTGGGCCGCACTACAATCTTAAAAATATAACAACTGATACTCTTGTCATTTCTGTGACCAGACTGACACCTTTCAAGTAAAGGTAGTACGCCATTAAAACAGATATCTTAAACCCCCCCCCCCCCTATTAAAAAAGACTACATCGCGAAAGTGTGGTTCGTTATCCGATGCAGTTTTTATCAGAACCAGTTAAACTTTTCTGTGTTTTGTGATCAACTGGGTGTGGAGTATCGTATTTCTGATCATTTAAATCATCCTGATCCTTTGGTGAGGTCAGTGTATAGATTTCATTTTTATTAAAACCTTCAGAGTATTTTGACTGAATTGCAAGCACCTTACCCAAATGACAAACCGTTTAATCCATTTAGCAACAGAATAGACATGAAGGCTTTTGAAAGGATCTGTTAACGAATTTAATTAATGTTAAGGACAGACTTTAGACAAAAGTTGGACCGCAACCATGGCTTAGGCACCCTTTTTTTTTTGGGGCGTGCACAGAAAGTATAACTATGCCTGGAATCCTCCTTATACATCTTTCTCTTCAGACACAACTGTTCACCTCGGGTCCATAGAGCAAGAGCATTTAAAAAAGCATGGACAACATTTATTTTAGACACTTCTAAGGGCCTAACTAAAGCAGGAATAGAACGAATAAAAAAGACTCTATTCGTACTTACGTTTGGTGTTTGCTAGGTTCACAAGCACAGGCAAGATCGGCATAACTGATCCTTCTACTGGCTTTGACGCACAAAAACGTTACTTGGCAAATTTAGAGGACGCCCTTAATTCTACAGTGATTTGCCTTCAAGTATTAAAAGATACCAAAATGTTTTACAATTCGCAAAATCGAAAGTAGACTTTGCGTTGGCACTGGTTATACATGCTACCTTCTGACCCCAGACTCCAGGTAGGAACAATAATAAACTACAACAATGAAATTCTCGTTGCAGGAAAAGAACAGAAGGTTGGGCAAAAAAGACAAAAAATTTTTGAGCCGGTAATATTACAAAAAAATAACAAACAAGCCCACCCCCAAGAATAAGTCATCCAATCCCCAAGGCCCAGCCCAAAGGTCAATTGAAGAACACGGAAAATCCACGAAGTCCAAAAAAATAATGACCATGAATATGAAAAAGGGGGCACTTGTTTTGGAATTTAAATGGTCTAGGGTTACTTGGTCTTTATCTTACTAAAAAGTAACCCCAAATATTAAAGGCAACTAATGCCATAAGTGCTCAGCTAAAAAGCCAACTACTTTGCTTGCAGTAGACAATGTCAAACCTCGGGTGATGTCGTGGAGGAAGGACTAGCGCACAGCCAAACACACTCACAGCTTGCTTACAATCTCATTCATATATCAGCATTCGTCACATCAAACCACTAGTAAAGTCTATAACTTTACTATACATGATCTAGAACGAAACATCAATGCATATGGAATCAAACAAAATAAAACATTCTCTCTTTCCTGAACTTCACAAAATCATTTATCTAAAACATCATTAACTAAAACCCCCGGGATAAATAGATTTCTACTTTACCTGGCCAGGTGATCTTAACTATTCACGAATCACTGTCTTTTCTTTTCTTTTCTTTTTCTTCTCACTGTCACTTTCACAACACGACACAATGGGTGGCAAATGGTTTTGGTCTGATGGCGCCTGGTCAGGTGAGACTGTTGGCGTTTGGGCTGTGGTTCTGCTTGGCGAAGTGACGTGCCAGGTTGAGGCGAACCCGGTTAGGTTAGAACAGTGACTATAACATCGATCTGATTACCCTTAAAGTTTCCTTTTTTTTTTTTTTC
>JAFLJL010002920.1:0-23661 GCA_018398815.1 Conus ventricosus
ACAACATTGGAATGATCAAATCAGTGCACAGACTAGCCACATTTGAGATGTCTATGACGCGAAATAACCAAGGTTGAAGACAAGTCCGCAGAAACCAAGACGGTAGCGAGAAATGAGCAGCATTCATCAAGAGAGAGAGAGGGGGGGGAGAGAGAGAGAGAGAGAGAGAGAGAGAGAGAGAGAGAGAGAGAGAGAGAGAGAGAGAGAGAGAGAGAGGAGGGGGCTGTGAGCCTGCCAGATATCTGGAGTAGAAACAAATGCTAGAAAAGCACAGCAATTTGACATTTTTAAACTAAACATTATGCCCTTTAAAAAGTGGAATCAGGGAACAGACAAAACTAAGAGAACAAAACCCAAGGCTGCTTTTCTGAGAATGGTGTTGGTTTCCAGAAAATTATTCAAGCAGCCAAAACGAGGAAGACCTACAATGATTAAAGAACTCCTGTGCAGCATGTCAAGAACCATATGCCCCCAGCAGAGCAAAATAATGCTGGAACTCCAGAACTTTTGAATCCTCCAGAACCAGATCTCAGGTCCAGCCACAAGACGCCAGCACCGGGTGACGTAAAGCACGTGGTTGAGAAGGTCAAGAGCCAGATCATCCTGGACTTTGAATGGCTTCAGAAACCAATGTGATCTCAGTGGATGAGTTTACTGATCAGCATTTTAACATCTAGTGAAGAAAACATTCCAAGAGAACAAAAGAGGCGATCCTGAATTACAGTTAGCTCACATATTTCTGAAGGAAAACCTCTCTCATCTGTCATGTCATCTGTCATAACAGAAAAACCGATGTTTGACTACGTACACCACAGAAAATACGTAGTTGGATATATCGGTCCATCGTGTTTGACTACGTACACCACAGAAAATACGTAGTTGGATATATCGGTCCATCGTGTTTGACTACGTACACCACAGAAAATACGTAGTTGGATATATCGGTCCATCGTGTTTGACTACGTACACCACAGAAAATACGTAGTTGGATATATCGGTCCATCATGTTTGACTACGTACACCACAGAAAATACGTAGTTGGATATATCGGTCCATCATGTTTGATTACGTACATCACAGAAAATACGTAGTTGGATATATCGGTCCATCATGTTTGACTACGTACACCACGGAAAATACGTAGTTGGATATATCGGTCCATCATGTTTGACTACGTACACCACAGAAAATACGTAGTTGGATATATCGGTCCAGAAAAGATGCATCCCAGGATCGTCTGGCTAGGTAGAACATGGCTCAACAATTTGAAAAACAAATTGACAGAGATGAGGCAGAGAACAGGGAATGGGACGTGGTGTAGCTCAGTTTGAGAATGACAGAGATGAGGCAGAGAACGGGGAATGGGACGTGGTGTAGCTCAGTTTGGCAAATTCCTATGAATCTGTCATACACAAGGTGATTGAAATGGCCCTTGGTATTGAAATGGGAATTGGTATAATATGCTTTGCGTAATTTCTTCCAAAAAAATACAGAAGCAATTAGCAGTTAGATGTGCAATTAACTTCATTCAGTATGTTCAGAAACAAAGAATTGTGGAGCCTTCGACTGATGAACGAAAATCTATCTTAGACCATCATGTTAACTGTAGCCAAGCAACCTGTTCCAACAGCCACAGCAGGACCAAAGTGTCCAAAGATTCCTGGAAAGATACAAGGAGGGAACATAAAACCAAGCAAATGGCAGAAGAAAGTAAGCAGATGACAGATTAGTGTGGCCTCCGTGACAAATACAAAGCATGGCGCCTGCATTTCATTCTGATGCTGCAGCTCCTCTGGCCTCTGTTGACATGCCGAGTCAGCATTTTTACAGTGGAATGAATCAAGGTCAAAATCATCAATTGCACAAACAAGTGGCTTGGTGCCTCATTTGGTTTCACCACCGGCATACACTACTGTCGCCAAGCAAAGCTTATAAAAATAGGACGCAGTGAATGTGAATGGAAACGTCCGTGATCAAGCATATACACACAAACCCATAAGCAGGGAACACAATCAACAGACATGAAGTTGTGGCCAGAGGCCAAAGGTGGAAAGCAAAGAGAGACAAAACAGCGAATAAGCTGAGAAGATAACAGGGACTCGAGGAGTCTAAAAGGTTGTTTAGCGAGGAAGCTGAAAAGAAGTTCTGCTAAATGTCTTACGTCTGGTGTTCATCTTTTAGAACCGATCTACATTTTCTTTGGGACATCACAAAGATTGATTGACTTGCCTCACAAGAAACACAAATCACACAGAGCAAGCACTGGTAAAACAAGAAAGATAACTCTGGACTGAAACACGCGCTTTTCCATCATAATTCAATTTGCCAACAGTATGACTCGTGAAACATCAGCAGTTCCAGCAACAAAAACATACCTGGATCATAGGAAATAGGTGTGAAGTAAGATATTGTGAGGTCGTCCCACTGAAGGAGGCGTTTATATCTGAAACGAACAAACAATCAAACAAACACAAGTCTCTCTCTGTCTCTGTCTATGTCTCTGTCTTTGTCTCTGTCTGTCTGTCTGTCTGTCTGTCTGTCTGTCCTCTCTCTCTCTCTCTCTCTCTCTCTCTCTCTCTCTCTCTCTCTCTCTCTCTTTCTCTCTCTCTCTCTTCATAAAGAAAGAAACAAGCAACAACCACGTCTTCCTCAGTGACTTTAACAAGGCGTTAGAGAGAGAGAGAGAGAGAGAGAGAGAGAGAGAGAGAGAGAGAGAGAGAGACGTGTGTTTGATTGTTTTATCTATCTATCCCACGCCCCACCCCACCCCAATCCCCTGCCCTCCAAACAAACAGATTCGTGTGTGCACAGGGACACATTCCTGAAGAAAAATGAACTGCTGCAGAAACCTCTTTGATATGGAACTGATTCTGTAAACCCACAACAGATGATATCTATATAAATACCAGCCGCCGTGGCGAAGTGGTTAGCGTCGCGGACTCCCGGCTGGGAGGTCGTGGGTTCGAATCCCATCAGAATCATGTGGGTTTTTCTGCCCCGACCGGCTCCTACCCAGAGTTGAGTTTGCTGTGGACTCAAATTTCCTGACCAACACTGCAGGTGCCTGTATCTGTCAGGCCTGGTTGACGCCGGGATATATTATGAAAGGAAGCGTAGAGTACAGCCCTGTCATGTAGTTTCAGACCGAAATGGAAATCTGTAGCATCATCTTAATCATCCTCATTCTCATCGATCAGCACTAAAAAAAATGTCTCAAATTCTGTGGCCCTTCATGCCCTGCTCTCATGGTGACCTCCGTTTCGATGTCCTCTCCACGTATGTGGCCTTGGTTTGGTTCCGTCGGGGTCACCGGTATCGGCGAGTCCATGGGGGCGGTCGTTGGACGGACGTGGTGGCGCCCTCCGCAGGGAGAGCTCACTCACGCCGGCTCCGCGACTAAGCAATTATTGTCGTCAGTAGGGGGCTTAGTAGGTTGTGTCCTGCGTATGTTAGATCAGAACAGGCGCCACTGAACACCACCGAAGTGACTCGGCAGCAGTGCAGTGTCTTCTCCGATGGCTTGCCTCTCGACATTGACTGCTCCCTGTGGATTGTCGGTGCAGGGGCTGCGGCGGGGCTGACCGGGCTGTGGCTGTGGACGGGGTGTCGGAATGAGCGGCGTGTGTGCACTGCCTCTGAGGTGGCGCAGAGGTTGGGACAGCAAAACAAACAAAAAAAAAGGCCAGACTGTGTTTGTGTACCTGATTCATTCATGAGACATAAAGGGAGAATAGACAAATGAAATTACGAAGTAGAGAGTTTCCTGAATTCAGTAACTACAGCATATTAGATTCACACGTCCGAATGACTGAAGGACAATTCCAAACTACAACAGTGAACTCGAGCACAAACAAAAGAAAATATGGAAGAGTCAGAAAAAGAGGAACATAAAACTGAAAATGAAACTGTACTGCGTACGGAGATGATAACAGACCATGAAATCAGTCAGAACAGGGGGATGAAAGGAGAATTATTGAGATCGAAAGCAAGTGGACCGCAGAAGGCGAATGCGTTTGAAAAAGCTGGATAAAACGAAATATCATCTGTAACAGCATTTTTGTCATGGCAAACCCATTCAGCAATCTTTACAATATACCAAAGGGATCAAAACTGTTGTACAAAGTTCTGACACAAGAAAAGATCAACTCAACTGTTGTTTTAAATAGACGCACACATTAAATGCTGCAATTCCTGGAAGGAAACTGTTTTCTCCAAAATGCAAAATGTGTCGGATATCATTGGCACCCGTCTGTCTCGAGAGACAATGGTGTTGCACCGTGGATGTGTCAGTTGTGGAGCTGCAGCACCTGCTGTGGCTGAAGATTCTGATCTTTGAGCGGCAGGCTCTGTTAGTTGCTGCAGGTGCAGTAATGAGTGTCTGTGGGTGCCGACACAATTCTTTGCCGTCTGCAGCGCCTTCGTTCTTCCCACTGGGCCTCTCCCCTCTGCTCTGCTTGCTTGATGCCGGCCTTGATGGTGGACCGCCAGCTGACCTGGTCTGAAGCTGCTGTCTCCAGGTCTGCTGGGTCGAGGTTGCCTGCCCTCAGGTCGCGCTTGCATACATCCTTGTAGCATAGGGCACACCCTTCGGGTCTGAGCCTGTAGCCAGCTCCCCATACAGCGTGTCCTTTGGGATGCGACCGTCGTCCATGCAGCTGACGCGGCCAAGCCAGCGCAGGCGTCTCTGTGTAAGCATGATGCACATGCTAGGCATCCCTGCCTGGGCCAGGACGTCTTTGTTGGTGTTGTGGTCCTGCCAAGTGATGCCCAGGAGTCTTCTGAGGCAGTGCAGATGGAAGGCGTCCAGTCCGAGTTCTTGTCGAGAGTACAGGGCCCATGCTTTACTTCCATAGAGAAGAGTGCTCAGCACGCAAGCTTGGTGCACGTTCATCTTGGTGTTTGACGTTACCGTGGTGTTGTTCCAGACTCTGTTCGCCAGACGGGCCATCGCTTTTGCTGCTTTGCCAATCCGCCCGTTCAGTTCGGAGTCCAGAGAGAGTTTGCTGGAGATGGTGGAGCCCAAGAAAGTGAAGTTGTCGACTACTTCAAAGGTGTGATCACTGACGAAAAAGCGCGGAGTTCTGCAGACGTCTTGGCCCATAATGTTTGTTTTCATCAAGCTGATAGTGAGGCGGAACTCGGTGCAGGCATCAGCGAAGCAGGTGATGAGCCGTTGTAGCGTGTCTCCGGTGTGGGTAGTGAGAGCGGCGTCGTCTGCGAAGAGCATCTCCCTGATGAGGACTTTCCGCACCTTCGTCTTTGCTCGGTGGCATGCCAGGTGGAAGAGGCTTCCGTCAGTCCTAGTGTGGAGGACGATACTATCTTCAGACTTGGAAGGCGTAACGCAGCAGCAGGGAGAAGAAAATGCTGCGAGTGTCAGAGCGAAAACGCACCCTTGTTTGACACCGCTCTAGGGAAGAGGTCAAATGATGAATCGTCATACTGGACAGTGCCATTCATGTTGTCAAGGAAGGACGTGATCATCTTCAGGAGCTTAGGGAGGACATCCAATCCTCAATTTTCTTTCTTTTTTTTTAAATCACATTTTATTTCAAAACAATAGAACAAATTACAAATAAGGACTACAAAAAGCATACACAAGGCAATGAGACAATTATAACAACAACAAAGCATAACAATCATCATAATCATCTTCGTCATGGTCATAATCATCATCATCGTCATTATCAACATCATCACCATGTAACTACTGTGATTATCAAAATGATTTTTTTTTTCCTTTTTTTTTTAACAAAGAGAAAATATAATAACGATGAGCGTCTTCGTCAATTTGTGAGACTGCTACTGTTGTGATGGCAAATAAATAAGAGGAAAGCAAAGAAGGAAAGAAGAGTACACAGAGATTTGGAGGTGATGGTCGAGAGAAGGTTAGTGAGGACGGAGGCGTGAGTGGGATGGGGGGAAGGGGGTGGGGGGGTGAGGGGGGAAGGGGTGCTGGTGCGGGGATACAACAGGCTGACAGGTGGAAAGAAAGATATACGCTCAGGAAACACAGGCACGGAGAGAGAGAGAGAGAGAGAGAGAGAGAGAGAGAGAGAGAGAGAGAGAGAGAGAGAGAGAGAGAGAAAAGGGAGAGAAGAGAGAGAGAGATTGTAGGGGTAAAGGGATGGGGTTAAGGGAGGGTGGTGGTCAAGATGTCAATGATGTGCTGCACCGTGGGGACAAGAGAGGAAAAACAGAAAGTAACTGACAAAACTTATAACGCCTGATATTAAACTCAGCGAAGAAAGTTAGGCCTTATGGCAGAGACATTCATATTGTAGACATTCATGCAGCATCCAGAGTAATATGAAAAACATACTTTGTTAACAAAGTCTTAAAGTTCTGTCAGCGGTTTTATACGGAGCCATTGATGATCAAAAAGTATATTTTCTTCTTTCATTGCATTACAGTAGCACTCTACTGAGTATCTTTGTTTCAGTAGCCCGATGAAAGCAGTAATGCGTGGTTGCTCCTTTTCCATTTGCATTGTAAATATAGAATTTAGCCAATAAAATTATCAGATCTAACACCTTATCAGTGATAACGCCTCACTGGTACCAAATAAAATATATTTTCAGAAAAAGTTAGGTTGACACACGTTTCGCAAGTACTGTTCAGCAGTCTCTGCAGACTGTTCCAAAATTTTTTTGCAGCCTGACAGTTCCAAATAAATGTATAATAGTTTCTTCTTCCTCATCGCACAAGGCACACAGAGACGATGCAGGCATCAGCGAAGCAGGTGATGAGCCGTTGTAGCGTGTCTCCGGTGTGGGTAGTGAGAGCGGCGTCGTCTGCGAAGAGCATCTCCCTGATGAGGACTTTCCGCACCTTCGTCTTTGCTCGGTGGCATGCCAGTGGAAGAGGCTTCCGCAGTCCTAGTGTGGAGGACGATACTATCTTCAGACTTGGAAGGCGTAACGCAGCAGCAGGGAGAAGAAAATGCTGCGAGTGTCAGAGCGAAAACGCACCCTTGTTTGACACCGCTCTAGGGAAGAGGTCAAATGATGAATCGTCATACTGGACAGTGCCATTCATGTTGTCAAGGAAGGACGTGATCATCTTCAGGAGCTTAGGGAGGACATCCAATCCTCAATTTTCTTTCTTTTTTTTAAAATCACATTTTATTTCAAAACAATAGAACAAATTACAAATAAGGACTACAAAAAGCATACACAAGGCAATGAGACAATTATAACAACAACAAAGCATAACAATCATCATAATCATCTTCGTCATGGTCATAATCATCATCATCGTCATTATCAACATCATCACCATGTAACTACTGTGATTATCAAAATGATTTTTTTTCCTTTTTTTTTTAACAAAGAGAAAATATAATAACGATGAGCGTCTTCGTCAATTTGTGAGACTGCTACTGTTGTGATGGCAAATAAATAAGAGGAAAGCAAAGAAGGAAAGAAGAGTACACAGAGATTTGGAGGTGATGGTCGAGAGGAAGGGTTAGTGAGGACGGAGGCGTGAGTGGGATGGGGGGAAGGGGGGGGGGGGGGGGTGAGGGGGGAAGGGGTGCTGGGGGGGGATACAACAGGCTGACAGGTGGAAAGAAAGATATACGCTCAGGAAAACACAGGCACGGAGAGAGAGAGGAAGAGAGAGAGAGAGAGAGAGAGAGAGAGAGAGAGAGAGAGAGAGAGAGAGATTGTAGGGGTAAAGGGATGGGGTTAAGGGGAGGGTGGTGGTCAAGATGTCAATGATGTGCTGCACCGTGGGGACAAGAGAGGAAAAACAGAAAGTAACTGACAAACTATACGCCTGATATTAAAACTCAGCGAAGAAAGTTAGGCCTTATGGCAGAAGACATTCATATTGTAGACATTCATGCAGCATCCAAGAGTATATGAAAAACATACTTTGTTAACAAAGTCTTAAAGTTCTGTCAGCGGTTTATACGGGAGCCATTGATGATCAAAAAGTATATTTTCTTCTTTCATTGCATTACAGTAGCACTCTACTGAGTATCTTTGTTTCAGTAGCCCGATGAAAGCAGTAATGCGTGGTTTGCTCCTTTTCCATTTGCATTTGTAAATATAGAATTTAGCCAATAAAATTATCAGATCTAACACCTTATCAGTGATAACGCCCTCACTGGTACCAAATAAAATATGATTTTCAGAAAAAAGTTAGGTTGACACACGTTTCGCAAGTACTGTTCAGCAGTCTCTGCAGACTGTTCCAAAATTTTTTTGCAGCCTGACAGTTCCAAAATAATGTATAATAGTTTCTTCTTCCTCATCGCACAAGGCACACAGAGACGAAGCAATAATTTTGCGAAGAAAGATATATCTGCCTGTTGGAAGGATTCTAAGTAACAATCTATACTGGAACCATCTTAACTGTGTGTCAGTGGTCGAAATTATACATTTCTAAATATGTTTTTCCAAGTCAAGTTTGCATAGTAGGTGTTCCATTTATTAAGACCTGCAGGACGAATGGGCGAGTCGACTAGAACTGAATATACACATTTATTCCCTTTTAAAATCATTGTCCAGTTTTTTGGATCCTGTAATTTATACCTTGGTGTCAATGTGCATTGGACTGTATTTTGATATGTCTTTACTGCCTCGATAACACCGGCAAACAGTAAATAATTAGTCTTTATATTGGGAAATTTTCTACAGAAGTTTTGAAATGAGAGGAGAACTCCTTCTTCATTCATCAAATCTCGCACTTGCCATATACCTTCGTCCACCCATTGTTTAACGTAAACAATCCTCTTATCTCTTAATATATTAATATTATAATGAATACATTCAGAGACAAAATCATGAATATTACTCGATATACATTTTAAAGATAATTTTTAAAATGTTTGAGGACATCCCTCCAAAAGGTATTATTTGTTCTGTTCAGTAATGTATTGTCATATTCACCACCCAGTAGTTTAAGTTTGTCCAATCCTGGAACAAAGAAAAAGGCAAATTCCTGAAGATTATTAGGGTTGCCACAGAATATTCTTTTTAACCAGGATATTTTAACAGACGACAAAAATGCGAAAACATTCAACATTCTTAGTCCACCATTTTCATAATTTTGACACACACACTTTTTGCTTACTCGATTTGGTTTCCCATCCCACAAGAACTTGAAGAACAATGCGTCAAGTTCCTGTAAAAAAATTATCCTTGGGATCTGGAAGATTACTAAATAAATGTACGATTTTGGACATTGCCAAAGTTTTTATAAACAGTAATTTTCCCAAAAGGTGTTAGAAGTCTTTTATTCCATTTAGCTAAATGCTTTTAATCTGCAGAAGCTTATTGTCAAAATTGAGATCTACAATTCTATCAATATCGGTAGAAAATTTTATCCCAAGTACGGTAAAAATCCCAGGGTCCCAACAAAAGTTCCTATCCCTCCTATATCTTATGGAGGAGTTTTTCATGCTGCCAATCCAGATTATGTTTGTCTTTTCGTGATTTATCTTTAGACCCGACATTAATGTGAATTGTTCTAATAATCTAACTGCTTCTCGGAAAGACATTTCACTTCCGTCTAAATAAACAGTTGTGTCATCTGCAAACTGCGACAATAAATGTTCCTTGCCATTTACAGTTAATCCTTTAATTTGATTATTTTTACGCATCAATAATGACAAACTTTCAGCACACAAAAGATATAAATAAGGAGATAGAGGATCCCCTGGCGGACTCCCCTGCATATTTTAAAAAAGGGGGTGTAATTCCATTAATGGAGACACAGGTTGTTATATCATTATAAAAAGCCTTTATCCATCTTTTTATATGGGGTCCAAAGTTAAAAAAAAACTAAAACCTTATCTATAAATCTCCATGATACGGAGTCAAAGGCTTCTCAAAGTCTACTGTAAGAATCTGGCCGGGATATTCTGTTTTTCAGTAAGTAACAACACATCATAAAGCAACGAATATTTTCACCAATGTATCTTCCTTTAAAAAAACCGGTTTGATCTTTATTAATTAGTTTATGTAAAATAGGTTTGAGTCTATTAGCAAGGGATGATGAAGCTATCTTGTATGCAGTATTCAGCAAAGAGATTGGGCGCCAGTTTTTCAGAAACTGTTTCGGTTTGTTATCTTTTGGTATCATAGAAATTATACCCAGCCGCTGAGTAACTGACATCTGTCCTGATGAGAATCCGAAATTCAATGAACGGACCAAGAAAATACCAATGTCACGAAAAAAGAATTTATAAAATTCAGCAGTAAAGCCGTCACTTCCGGGGATTTTATTGTTTTTCATTTCTTTCAGAGCAGCATGTGCCTCAGCATAGGTAATCTCCCCTTCCAAAATTCTTTATCTACTTCGTCAAGTTTCGGAGCATCAAAAATAAGGTTATCTAAATCAACATCATGCATGACTCTCCCTCTCTCTATACAGACTTTCATAAAAAGCTTGTGTTTCTTTTAGGATTCCCCCGTCATCAAATATAGTCTCACCATCATTTTTTTGTACATAGCATATTGTTTTATTAATGAAGTTCCGTTTTTCCAAGTTACAAAAATACCTGCTTGTCTTTTCGCCGTCCCTTAGCCACAAGGCTCTTGATCTTACCAGCATTCCATCGAGCCTTTTATTTCTTATTTCCTCCAAGTTGTTTTTTTCTCTTGAAGATTATCAAGAACATGAGCATCTAAGTTATTTTCTATTTCGTTAATATCTTTTAATAATTGTTTTCTTGTCTGTGTTCTTCTTTCTTCTTATATGTACCATATGAAATGGTTTTCCCTCGAATTTCCATAAGGACAGTTTCAAAGAACAGTTGATCGCTTATTTGAAACTGTATACTTTCGTCAGGAATGTTACCTAACTTGTCAAAATCATAAACCAGAATGGCATACTGTCTTTTGATATGATTAACTAGTTGCTTCACAATATATCCTCAATTTTCTTGTCGCTGCCTCAGGGAGAAGATCATGTCGATCGTCGACCCCACAGCTCTGAAGCTGCACTGTGCTTCTGGGCACACCCATTCGGTGAAAGCTGCAGCCTGTTGAAGATGCAGGCGAA
The DNA here is from genome assembly GCA_018398815.1 of Conus ventricosus. Classification (NCBI taxonomy): domain Eukaryota; kingdom Metazoa; phylum Mollusca; class Gastropoda; order Neogastropoda; family Conidae; genus Conus; species Conus ventricosus. Next base: position 11,014 of record JAFLJL010002920.1, read on the forward strand.
GGCTTTGCCAACAATGCTGAAGAGGAATGTTCTGTAAAAGTTATTGCAGTCTCTGTGGTCCCCTTTGTTTAAGTGTGGCGTGATGATGTTTGCATCGCGCATGCCCTGGGATATGGTCCCTTCCTCCCAACACTGCATCAGAAGCTCATGGAGGTGACAGAGGAGAGAACTCTCCTTGCCGAATTCGATTACTTTTGCCAAAATGCCGTCGCTACCCAGAGCTGGGTTTTTCAATGGTGGGTGGGGCGTCTAACTCCTCCATGGCAGGCAGGGAGGTGGTGTTCTCAATTGCTGTGTGGGTGACTGAGTTCTCCCTGGAGTACAGCTCCTGGTAGTCCTCTGCCCATCTTCGCATTGTTTGCTATGGTCGGTGATGACTTTAGAGGAGTGTGACGGACCATATTTCGTCCGGTCCCAAATTTTGGGGACACATCGGACAGGAACAGGTAAACATGAAAAACCGGTTGACCTGTTTAGCTGACAGCTCCTCACCTGTGTTGTGTGTTAGTCGGGTGAGCGAGGATTTCCCTTCAGTCTCTGAAGAGCTACCGGCTGAGCAACTTGTCCAGATGAGTCGAAGGGAGACTCAAGTTCTCCAGGTGTCAGTGAAACCCCGAGTCTGACCTGGTGCTGATTGTCAACCGGGTGTGGGGTTCAGCCCGAGCCCAGCCGCTGTCTCCACCCATGAGGGTGTGGAGAGGCTGACCGAGTGATCAGTAGACATCGTGTAAGTTAAAGGGCTTCGTTCTCCGTTGGGACGACGACGTGTGTTCTATTGCGTGAGAGTCCCTGGAAGGGATCCACAAACTGCTTCCGTGAGCAGCTCTGTTCTACGCCGAGACGACGACGAGAGAACCTTACTGTTGTGTGAGAGTCCCTTGAAGGACTCCACAACATGCTTCCGTGAGCGACTTCTGATCTGTGTGAAGACTGTGTGACTTGGGCCGGGTGCGGCCAAGTGTGTCAAGGGTGTTAAACCTCTCACAAAAGGCATTAAACGCTTAGAGGCAAAGGGACGTTGTACGTAGTATACAAATAGGTAATAGACCCATTAACCAGTGTGCCTTACTCATCACACACGGTCGAACTGTGTCAAGGAGGACGAAGTGGTCAGGTGACAGATGGCACCTAAGGTAGAAGAGAGTTTGGACCTGCCCGATAGCGAAAGGGGGGAGGGATGTAACCACTAGGACCTCGGTGCTCCAAGTGGGTGCTAAATGCTCAGTCAGCTGAGGTTCTTTTGGAAACAGTCACTGAAGAGCAGGAGTCTTGGACTCGTTCAGATGGTATTGCCGTGGGTCACTGTGTTGGCTCTATCGTCAAGCTGGTTGAATGCACGTGGACGTTGTGGTCGTAGCCCTCTTGAAGATAATTACTGTGTTAAGTGACCCCGAAGTCGGCGAGAAATTTCGATGTCCATCTGGTGCCAAGTGTTTGCTAATCAATTAGGTAGAGATGTGTGTAAATGCTGATGTGTGGGAGAATGTAGCGAATGGGGAATTCAGGGTACTTGTGAACAGGGGGGTTTGAGAAGCAGCATGGACAAAGGCATGGCCCGAAGGGGAATCCCTTGTTTCCATCTCTATATAAACCGAGGGAGAACAACGTGTAGGGGAGAGGGAACAACACCGCGAGAGAGAGAGAGAGAGAAGAGAGAGAGAGAGAGAGAAGGCAGAGGAGAGATAGAGAGAGGAGAGGAGTGAGCAGGACACAGGGTCGAGAGAAACGTGGTCTGGGAGATAGAAGAGACAGCAAAGTCTTAGGGTTAAAGACAAGCTGGAAGAGAAGAAAACTTAGTTTGAAGCCCAGAGGTGGGTGAAGACAAACAAACTGAATTTGAACCCAGAGGTGGGTGAAGGAGACGAAGAAGAAGAGTCCTACATCGAGATCCCAGAGATGACCACGAAGACCCAGTCCTGAAACCTGGAGCCAGTCAACCAAGGGCGTCACCATCAAGCAGTGCTGAGGAAGACTTGAAGAAACTTGTTCAAGAACTGTGGTGTGGTGTGAAAGTGTGGTTGTGTGTGTGAAAACCTGGCCAGGTAAGAAGCCATTTTATTATAACCTGGGATTAGGAAGTATTGATCTTTCATGCTTTGATCATTTCATTTTGTGTAATTGGATTCTTCATGTTTGATTATAAGTAGCATAGAAATTGTTTTTTTTGTGCTCAGCCATGTTAGGAGAGAAACGAATGCGTGACATCCCATTCCCAGAGAGAGGCGAATGTTTGATGGACGCATGAGTGTGCATATGCGTGTATGAGTGCAAAGATAACCTTGGTGTGTTATCTTTGCACTCATACACGCATATGCACACCTAACCTTGGTGTGTTAGAACTCGGACCGTCGCTCACCTGCGGATCAGACGTGTTTTTTGTCCGCTCTGCTGAAATGTTCTCTACCTTCACTGTGTGAAAAGCTAGGACTACCAGTTTATTTTCAAAATGTAGCATATTACTGTCTTCATAGATTCCTTCAAGTCAAAGAAAGTTCTTTAAGTTTAAAAAAAATAATATTTCATATATTTCAAAAGAAACCTTTCATCCAGATCGAGGCCGAAAACGAAAACTGATCAACGCGAGAAGAGCGTGAACACGTAGGTGTCATGCCTTAAAATTCCGTTCCAGGTGAAGTTGGGCGCAGGCAGTGCAAGATGATGTGTGTGTAGGCCTTGAGTGTTTCATGGAGACGTACTTAAAAAAATGTGTTTGCCTCTCATGTTGTTGACAGTGAAGTAATATGTGCTCTTCAGATTGACCAACGTGACGGAACACTCTGTAAAAGTGCCAGGAAATATTTTGTTGTATTGCGGATCGACAGAGGGGAGAGAGGAGGAGGGAAAAAGCCAACAACATGTAGGGAGAGACTAACTGATGCTAGCAAGAGAATGTCAAGTCGCCCCATCACTAAACTTCTTCAAGGCCAAAGAAGTAGCAAAAGGAAATCATCCTCCACGTCATCAGCAAGTGAATCTGGCAACAGTCCCATTCCCGCCTCAGTATCTCAAAGCAAATCACGGCAAAATTTGAAAAAACAGAAGAAAGAAACTGAAGTTATTCTAGAAGAAATGGAGGTGCAGAAAGCCTTAGAAGAAATTAAGAATCAACTCCAAAACATAGTGACCAAAGAGGACTTTCAAAGCTTGAGAGAAGAAATGAACAGTGTTGTATCTAGACTGACGACAGAATTGACAAACTAGAAAGCGACATGTTTGATTTGCGGACGGAAAAGGACAAACTCAGGAGTGAAAGTCAACAACTGAAGGAAGTGAATAAAGAACTGAAAGGAAAATTAGAACAGTATGAGAGGGGGTATACAGGACTTAAACGGAATTAAACGATAACGACAACATGGTCGCCAGTGGAATCTTCGTGTGTACGGTGTCTCAGAGGCTGGTGGAGAGGAGCTTGTGAATGACTGTGTTAAAAATGTGTGGCTGTCTTCAAAGAAAAGGTGGGTGGGATGTGAAAAACAGTGACATTGAATAGCTCATCGCTCAGGTAGGAGGGGTGGAGCGAGGCCCCACCCGATCCTCGTCCGCTTTCACTCCAGGAGACTGAGGGAGGAAGTACTCCACAACGCCGAAAACTTAAACAGTCTGGCGTCTCCATCGGCGAAGACTGATCAGGCCAACTACAGACTGTTAAAAAAGGCCAGTGAACACTCGGCCACTTTGGCGCATGGTCAACTAACGGCAAATACTCGTCAAACTGAAAAATGGAAAACTACTTAAGATTGATATTGAAACCAACGTAGAGAAATGTTTAGAAGAGAAATGTAGTGTTTTTTTTTCTTCCCAAATACATATGCAGTGTGTGTCGCTGTGTGTGTGTGTGTGTGTGTGTGTGTGTGTGTGTGTGTGTGTGTGTGTGTGTGTGGTGTGTGTGTGTGTGCGGGGGGTGTGTGTGTGTGGGTGTATGCATGTATTGGGTATGTATATGTATGAGTTATATATGAATAAATGGGGTATGTATATACAGTGTGCATAGGACCATAATTTTAAATAGCTAAAAAGAGGGAGATATTTTGGAAAGGGGGTGTGTTATGGTGGGTGCGGTGTTGTTTTGTTGCTCTGACTCTCGCTCTCAAAGTTTGGATGCGTGTAATAATTATTCCCTACACAACCCACACCATACGTACATGGATAGCCAGGCAACACACGAGTTAGATTTCTTTTCTTTATAATTATGCTGCCTGAACCATCAAAACATACATTCATGTGAATTGGTACAAATTAATACATGTCACTACACAGCATATAGATCAAGATATCAATACATAGGAACTTAAATCATCAGATATCATATTACATATATTGATATCACTCACAGATCTCGCCAGCGCCGTCCACAATGTCTCACAGATAAAATTTCAACACACTCGGTTCCACAGAACCCAAGCCACAGTCTACACACTAAAAGAAGAAAAAGAATGATAACCAAGGTCCCCACATGATAAGCACAGCCGTTCACAAACACAAGCGATGAAGAAGAAGAAACAGAATCTCCACATAACAAGCACAATAAATCACGTAGAACTTTCAGAAGAAGAACCGCAGATTTACATTCACAAGGCACAGTAATCCATAGCAGAAGGACCGCAGATTCACAAAGCACGGCGATCCGTAGAAGAAGAATCGCAGATTCATATAGCACAGTACTCCACAGAAGAAGAACCGCAGATTCATAAGGCACAGCAAATCAATATTGAATCCCCGGAGAACACAATTTCACCAAAGTCCCATAGAACACAATAAACTTTGATTCGACGTACCGTTGATCTAAAACAAATATTAACTTCTCCGTGTATTGATACTACAGTGTCCACATCAATAAATTCAGCCCACCGACACACATGCGGTGGTACAATTAGAGCACATAAATATTCTTACAGGAGTTTTAAGTCACTCTCGGCGACATAGCATTCACAACAATTTTTTATAACAAATACATTTCCTGCTACATATTCCGCTGGTACGTCATCAAAAGCATCCCACATACACAGTGAACATCGATGCACTACTGACTTGAAAGTCAGCCTCTCCACATAGTAACACTACGGAGAAAACTATGATTAAAACAAAATAAATTTAGGCTGGACACCAAAGCCTCGGCCGTTAATTCTTTCTCTCTCTTGTCTTATATTATTATCCTCGTCATGTAGTTATCTATGTCATTTTTAAGTTGACGTCATAATTTACGTTGACGTCACAATACTCCCCTCCTCAAGAAAAAACAATGACCGAATTGTTTTTTGAAAAAGAAGTAAACAAACAGCAGAATACATAAACCCAGAAATCATACATCAAAACAGCTTCATAAAACTGCAGTTCACACAAGGAAACTCACTTCCTAAGGGATCAATTGTTTTCTCACATGAGCGGGAGAGGAGGTCAGCGAAAACATTCGCCGAACCAGGAACTGGCTGGACTTCAAACGAGAACTCCTGCAACGACAACGCCCATCTAATAATTCTTGAGTTCTTAAAGTTTGACTTTTCGCAGGTACGTCAAGGGACGATGATCTGTCTGCAAGATAAATCTGACTCCGCAAAGGAACCTTACAAACTTCTGAACAGCCCAGACAATGGCTAAACATTCCCGCTCAATAGTACTGTACGCCTTCTCACGATCCAGCAACTTTCGACTAGCGAACACGACTGGGTGAAGGACATCATCACTCTCCTGAAGCAATACAGCACCCAAACCAACAGAACTGGCATCAGTCCTGAGAACAAAAGGATTACCCAACCTGGGTAATAACAACACAGGTGCAGAAGACAAGATTCCCCGAATCTTCTCAAAAGCTTCAGCACACTCAGGAGTCCAAGAAATAGACCTTCCAGCACGATCAGTATCTTTGATCAAATCAGACAGTGGGGCACTCAAAGTATCGAACCTAGGAACATATCTCCTGTAAAAACTTAGCACCCCAACAAAGACCTGACCTGCTTCTGGTAGTAGGAGTGGATATATTCAAATCTTTTCAACCTTCTTACCTTCCGGACGCATAGTACCACCTCCAACAACATGACCAAGGAACTCCAGTGAACGAAAGCCTGCCTCGATCTTCGAAGGACGAGCTGTGAGGTTGAAAGACCTCAGAAGGGAGAGCACACCCTTCACATGTTTAAGGTGATCATCCCATGACTTTACTGTACACAAGAATATCGTCAAAAAAACTGATGGCAGAAAACTGATCTAATGCCAGCATTACGCATCATACGTGCAAACACTGCAGGAGCCGATACAAGTCCAAAAGGCATCCTGACAAACTGGAATAGACCCATGTGTGTTGTAAAAGCCGTCTTCGGACGATCTCGGGCTTAACCACGATCTGCCAATATCCTTTTGCAAGATCTATCTTTGTGAAAAACTGAGCATCAGCTAACCTTGCAAAAGACTCTCAACGTCAGGAATAGTTTCGGCATCAAAGACGGTAATCTTGTTCAAAGATCTGAAATCAATGCAAAATCTACATGTACCATCTTTCTTCCTGACCAACACAACTGGAGATGCATACGGACTATTGGATGGTTCAATGATTCCAAGATCCAACATGATACCAATCTCTCTCTCAACAATCTCTTTCGCAGAAAAGGGGATATCATAACATTTCTTTCAAACAGGGACAATCTGTTGTAAGAGGGATCTCTAATAGTGCATCACCTGAGAAAGAACCTGGTTTAGGAGTCAAATGTCCTGAAAATCATCAAAGACTGCACGCAACTCCCTGAAACCGCTGTCAGACAAAGTACCATCAAACTGCACTGAGTGGACATCTTCATCTGGCATAGAAGACGCCATCGGAACAGCTAAAGGGGGAATGGGTAAAGCGTCATCACAGTCCTGGACGACACCAACTGTACAAACCACTTCACGAACAGTACAAACAGACTCCGGAGAGGGATCCACAGAAAGACCAACTCCCAGAGAACACTCAAGAGAAACCTGTTCCTGCTCATAAGCCAAAGGTGCTATCTCTGACAAGGCACTGAAGTACCTTGTGAAAGAACAACTGTAGGCACAACAACAGCAGAAGTAGACACAACAGCACGACGAATATACTTTTGAGCATATTCGCATGAAAGATCTTTCCTTGCCCTTGACAAGAACCTTGTAATCTGGATGCAAGACTTTGACTACTGGAACGGCCCTGACCAACTGGCTAACAACCTGTTAGAGTCAGTCGGCAACAAAACAAAAAACTTCATCATCAACTTGGAAACGGCGTTCCCTGGCCTTCTTGTCAAAGTACTTTTTACCCTTCAAAGCGGAATCAGCAGAATTCTCCATGGCTAACTTACATGAGTCAGCAATAACATTCTTGAGTTCAAACAAGTACGAATAAAGAGGTTTGGCCTCAACATCCTGAGCATCTGATCGAGTCCATGACTCCTGTAGTAAAGCAACAGGACCACGAACCTGTCGACCAAACAGCAACTGAAAGGGAGAGAAACCTGTACTTTCAGAGGGCAACTCTCTGCATGCAAACAACAGTGCAGGCAAATATCGATGCCATGCCTTTTGGGTGAGTGCGGACAATCTTTTTCAACATGGATTTTCAAAGTCCCATGAAATCTCTCAACATGCCCATTTGCCTGGGGGTGATAGGGCGATGTACGTACGCCCTTTGCACCACACAAAGCATGAAACTGCTCATGAGATCAGAGTTGAACTGCGTACCCTGATCAGACAGAATCTCCTTGGGAAACCTAAACGAGAAAAGATTCCAACAATGCTTCTGCCACAGCAACAGAGGAAATATCCTTCAACGGAACAGCATCCCGGAAACGGGGTAGCAATGTCAATCATGGTCAAGATGTAACGATGACCTTGTTCGAAGGAGGAGACAGTGGACCAACAAGATCAACAGCCACACGATCAAATGGAGTACTGATGATTGGAACAGACGCAAGGGGTACTGGACAAACTCTACCCTTTGATACTGTCTTCTGACAACATCACAGGAAGCAACATACTTCGCTACATCCACAGTTACTCCAGGCCAAAAGAACTTGTTAAGGATTCTAGACAGAGTACGCCGAGAACCACAATGACCCGACAGAATCAGATCATGCGCCACAGATAACACTGTAGGTCGAAGTTCAACAGGAACAACAACCTGATCAAAAAAGATATCATTTTTGACAAAATGTCTGTACAGAACCTCATCAGACACATAGTAGTAAAAGGCAGTTTTACCTAACCTCTTCACCTCACCAGAAGATGTTGACTGGAAGCACGACTCAATGACGCATCATCCTTCTGTTTCTGAACAAGATCCCAAAACGGGAAATGTTCAGATCATCTGGATCTGACACAAGGCTTTTTGTCCACAACATGCTTAGCTCTAGCCCTCGTAACGGCGGCTAAAGAGAAAGGTTCACCAGATACATCACTAAACTCACCGTTCACAAAAACTCCAGGTACATTACCCACAATGAGATCTGCGACAGGACTATCCAAGACACAACAAGTCAAATCACCCACAAAATAAGGACAACTGACTGAAACTGTAGCCAGTGGAAACTCATCCACACGACCACCAAAAGAAACACACTTCACTGTGGTTCCTAGCATCTGACTGTCAGAAATAACCGTTTGCGAACGCCACAAATAGTAGCACCAGTATCACGCAGAACAGAACTCAAAGTGCCATTCACAGAACCAGACTCCCAAAAGCAATTTGCCTGTGAACTCACCAGCAGCTAGACAAGCAAAAGGAGTATCAAGAACAGAGCAACAAGCACTGGACCCGTTTGCTGTCAGCTGAGTTCTCAAAAAAAGTAGAGTTACCAACCACAAAAGGACACGTGTCTGGGTGGCTAAGGGGGCAAATTCTACATGGGCTTCTACCTGACTTCCATGGACACCTAGCAGCTACATGTCCTGTCTTTTTACACAAAAACCACAACACTTGCAAACTGATCAGAAGCACTTTCTGAGGAACTCTTACTGCCAGAGCTATAACGGGTGTAACGACCACGATAACGGCTACCGCCAAAGTTATTTCCACGACAGGCTGAGTAACCAAAGCTCTGATGGACCACAATAACAGCTACCACCAAGTTACTTCCACGATCAGCCGAGGAACCAGAGTAGTGGCCATTGTTTTGAAAAGTAGAGTATCTGTTTCTCTGTCTGACTGACCACAGTACGGAGTTCTATCAGACTGACCGGGATATGCATTTCTGTCAAACTGACCCGGAGTTTTGTACCCAACAGAAGCAAAATGTTTACATCAGCTTTCCTAGAAAGCACCTTAGTTGGATGAGCACGTCTGTATGACTCTGCAGACTTGATCATTTCATCAAAAGTTTTCACATCTCTCTCACACAAAAAAGTGGCCAACTCCTTAGAGACAGACACACTCCAAAAACTGCTCACGCAAAATAAGATCCACCAGATCTTCAAAAGACTTATCAATTTTTGACAAAGAGACCCAACGGTCAAACAAACGCCTAAGTTCAACTGCAAAGGTCTCGAAAGGTTCATCGGAGCTAGGCTTAGCCTCACGAAAACGCCCTTACGAAAACCATCTGGAGTCATTGAAATTTTTTCAGCAAGCTCTCTTTCAAAAGCTCGTAAGACACAACATTATTTTCAGCGAGACTGTGATAGAGAGTTAAAGCAGAACCCTCAAGTAGTGCAGATGGTATGTTACCCCACAAACTCTCAGACCATCCCAAGGAACGAGCATGGGTTTCAAAACGAAACAAGTAACTGTCTATATCATCAGTTCTTTCTTTAAAAGGGGGCAACTTAGGAAACGTTGGGCGAGGGGCGTTAAACCTGGGAAAACCCGAACCCTGACTCTCACTGTCTTGTCCTGAGACTGCACTCTGCTGAGAAGTGACTTGAAACTGTACTCTTTTAGTTTCCTCTATCTCTTGGCATTCTTTTGTTTCCTCTTGCATTCTTTTTGTTTCTTCTTGCATTCTTTTTGTTTCGTCTTGCTCTTTTAGTTTCCTCTTGTATTTGCTCTCTTTTAGTTTCCTCTTGTATCTGCTCTCTTTTAGTTTCCTCTTGTATCTGCTCTCTTTTAGTTATCTCTTTTCCTGTACTCTCAACGAAATTCTTTCAATCGCATTCTTTCCTCTCTTTCCATGTCCTGGGCAATACACTGTCAACATAGGCCAATAGATCTTTCCCTCCAGACCACATACCTTACCCCGTTGTAAATATTTAGCGAAAACTTTGTCCTCGTCCACAGAGGACACAACAGGACTTTCTTCCTTAGCCTTCTGTGCCATCATGAAAATATGAAATAATGTCCTGTCAAACCCGACACACACTCTAGTGGATCAAATATAAACAATTGCTATCACAAGCAAAAAAGGTTTGAAACCCTGTCCACTAAAATATATTTGAATTCCAAAGAGGATTTTTTTCCCAAACAAACATTAACGACAATCACTCTTAAAAAGACTAAGTATTATCAAACCCAACCAAAACAAAGATAGAGATAAACAACGAAACAGGATTTTAGGGATATGGGGAAAAAGAAAAACACAATCGGTAATCAATGCCAAATTTTCAGCAACAAGTATAAATCAAGCAATGACATGAGAGTAATAACAATATAATCAATGTATTGTTGTTGTTGTTTTTCACACACTAAGCATTCAAAATGAAACAACTAATGATTTTTTTTTTCAAACTGGTTCAGGGCAGCCACTCACACACTCACTCATTCAAGAGAAAAAAAACCCTAAGAATGCTGAAGAAGCAACACAATCCCTAAGTAAAGATAGAAACAGAAATAATCAGAGAGATGACTGAAGATAATAAAATTAAAGCCCACAAAGGAAGGAAGAACTAGGAACTAGGCCCTCGTACCTCCAGAAACTATACAAAGGAGATACCCCGTTATGCTGGAGACGGGAAAGAAAGTAGACAAAACAGTCATAAACAAAAACAATGCAGCACAACTCAATTGTTCAAAAGGAAAGTCTGTGAACGTGCCCTATCACTTCTAATTGGGCAATTATAGGTGTACAAAAACAAATCCTACCACTAAGGCTATTTTTAATTCAATAGCAAAAGACATTTAACTACGGGGTCACCAGATGTTACGGATGGTGTGCGGTGCGTGTTTTGTTGTCTGACTCTCGCTCTCAAAAGTTTGGATGCGTGTAATAATTATTCCCTACACACACCCACACCATACGTACATGGATAGCCAGGCAACACACGAGTTAGATTTCTTTTCTTTATAATTATGCTGCCTGAACCATCAAAACATACATTCATGTGAATTGGTACAAATTAATACATGTCACTACACAGCATATAGATCAAGATATCAATACATAGGAACTTCAATCATCGATATCATATTACATATATTGATATCACTCACAGATCTCGCCAGCGCCGTCCACAATGTCTCACAGATACAATCACACACTCGGTTCACAGAACCCAAGCCACAGTCTACACACTAAAATAAAGACAAAGAATGATAACAAGGTCCCACATGATAAGCACAGCCGTTCACAAACACAAGCGATGAAGAAGAAGAAGAAACAGAATCTCCCCATAACAAGCACAATAAATCACGTAGAACTTTCAGAAGAAGAACCGCAGATTTACATTCACAAGGCACAGTAATCCATAGCAGAAGGACCGCAGATTCACAAAGCACGGCGATCCCTAGAAGAAGAATCGCAGATTCATAAAGCACAGTACTCCAAGAAGAAGAACCGCAGATTCATAAGGCACAGCAAATCAATATTGAATCCCCGGAGAACACAATTTCACCAAAGTCCCATAGAACACAATAAACTTTGATTCGACGTACCGTTGATCTAAAACAAATATTAACTTCTCCGTGTATTGATACTACAGTGTCACATCAATAAATTCAGCCCACCCACACACATGCGGTGGTACAATTAGAGCACATAAATATTCTTACAGGAGTTTTAAGTCACTCTCGCGACATAGCATTCACAACAATTTATAACAAATACATTTCCTGCTACATATTCCGCTGGTACCGTCATCAAAAGCATCCACATACACAGTGAACACGATGCACTACTGACTTGAAAGTCAAACCTCTCCACATAGTAACACTACGGAGAAAACTATGATTAAAAAAAAATAAATTAGGTGGACACCAAAGCCTCGCCGTTAATTCTTTCTCTTCTTGTCTTATATTATTATCCTCGTCATGTAGTTATCTATGTCATTTTAAGTTGACGTCATAATTTACGTTTACGTCACAGGGGGATGGTAGAATCATGATAAAATCAGAATGAGGATTTCCACTTAAAACCCTCTGTCGGAGCAGATATGCATAGTTATGCATATGGTATGTGGATACGGATATGTATGCGAGTATATAGGTTTGTTTATGACCCTAATATCTGACAGTCCACTAAGAGATTTCAGGGGGGGCGGGGGCCTGGGGGTGGGGGGGGGGGGGGGGGGGGCCCAAAAACAGAACGAGGACTTCCATTTTCGCCCTCCGTCACCGCAGGTCTCCTTTAATCGCAGATTAGAGCTGGGGGAATGATATTAAACGTCAAATGAAAACAATGTTTTTGATTACAAAGATTTTTTTCTTTTTTTCTTTTTTTTTCTTTTTTTGGACGGGGAGAGTAACTGGGGTTATGGTGGGAGGGGTTTGGGCGGGAT
>JAFLJL010002921.1:0-15000 GCA_018398815.1 Conus ventricosus
TGAAAGATCAGATTCTACCGTCTCTGTTCTTATTTCTGTAACATGTTCCTGGTCCTGTCCCGCAGCCACTGCCTGTCTTGAAGCCTGAATGTTGATGAGATATGACCTCAACGACCACACAGCAGATTACACGCTGTACACTCTCTCTCTCTCTCTCTCTCTCTCTCCCTCTCTCTCTCTCTCTCTCTCTCTCTCTCTCTCTCTCCCTCTCTCTCTCTCTCTAACACACACACACACACAAAGAGAGAGAGACAAGAGAGAGAGAAGAGAGAGAGAGAGAGAGAGCATATACTAGTTCGTCCTCTCCTTTCAAAGACTAGTGTTTTCGATCACGTATAAATGGGGGTATAGTATCCTTTGGAGCTAAAAATCGTGAAGAGAAAAATCACGAAAGGGGAAGAGTAAGCAGTGTATTATTTCTCAGTGGTCTCATCATGTAAGTGTACCAATAAATAACTGTTGAGGCGAGCAATTTGAACAAAATTCCTAAATTCCTGTATTTTATTTCTTTTTTTTTTTTTTTCGGGGGTGAGGATGGGAGTGGAGGTAGGGGTCTCAAGCCACAAATCCATCAGTTATCGAATCATCAACAAAGGGAAACAATCGCTCAATGAAAACAGTTTGCATTTGGCTCCTATACACCAAACGACTGCGTCTCGTGCTATGAGGCTTAAAAAGCCTTCAGCTTTAATGCAGCAAAGTCACATGCCATTCGTCAGGGGGTGAAAATGTCCATGACAGTGGAAGGATTGAATGTGTTTGGAACTGAAAGATAGAAAAAAAAAAAAAACCACCTGACTTCAGTTTGACCCATACCCCTGGGCACTCTTACTGGCGGTATGGTTAGCCACTTCGTGTAGGGGAAAGGGTTCGAATCCACCTCACCGTGAGATGGACCTGAAGGACTGCAAGGCGAAGTGCTTAGCTAACAATGAAGATGTGAGTGAGCCTGTGTCTCTGCTTTATGTCGTGCTTGCGTCTCTCTGTATCTCTGTCTCTGTCCCTGTCTGTCTGTCTGTCCTGTCTCTCTCTCTCTCTCTCTCTCTCTCTCTCTCTCTCTGTGATATAATTTTTGTGTTAACGATTCGCATGAATTATGTTAATTTCGTTGCGTGCATTTCTTGGAACGAGTTGACAAAAAAAAGAGAGAGAGAGAGAGAGAGAGAGAGAGAGAGAGATCAGTTCAGTTCAGTTCAGTTCAGTGGTTTATTTAATGTCTTGTAATCGCCAGATGATAATAGACACTTGTTAAAAAAGAAAAAAAACACTTCACACTCACTTATCTAGTACTTGCAAAGCCACATAGAGAGAGAGAGAGAGAGAGAGAGAGAGAGAGAGAGACAGACAGACAGACAGACACAGACAGACCGACAGACCGACAGACAGACAGTCAGTCAGTCAGTCAGAGACACAAACAGGCAGACAGTCAGAGACACAAACAGACAGACAGACAGACAGACAGACAGACAGATAGACAGATCGGCAGCCAGGCAGACGGACAGCATGCGGAAAGACAGAAGAAAGCACAAGGATTTGAGTGTGTGTGCATTACAAGAAGTCTGACAGATATATGATCATTCTAGGAACAAACTGGAATTAAAGACTAAGCATAAAAGGGAAAAAATAGATGAAGGGTTTTACGATGTTCCAACACTTCAATGTTCACAAAGCTGAGCCCATTAAACTCAACATAAATATAATTATGAACAAAAAGAGACAAGAGAAATATTCTGTTTAAAAAAAAAACATCTAGAATCATTTAGTTGGAAATATTTTAGATTTGAAATGGGGACAGCGAAAAGATAGTGTGGTGTAATTAATCTTGAAACTGATATGATCAGCTAAAATATTCTATGAACTTAAAAGAAGAAATGACTATTCCGCCTAGCGAAAAAGACCAACAAATTACAAAACAAAACACGACGCCTTCGGACCTCTTTTGTCTTGTTCAGGGAAGACAATCAACATTTAAAAGACAATGAAGACGAAGAACGAACAATCACGTATCCCAGTTTCACGTCCGTTTCTGAAACTTAGTAAAGTTGTGTAACATAATATTCAGTGTGTTAATTAAAGGGAAATTTTTTTTGATGTTTGATTTGTTTCACTTACATTTGTATGATTTGTTTCAAGTCCACCGTGCCCCAAAAGGGTCACAGGATTAAAATCTTTGAATCTTGTGTGTGTGTGTGTGTGTGTGTGTGTGTGTGTGTGTGTGTGTGTGTGTGTGTGTGTGTGTGTGGGTGGTGCGTGCGTGCGTGCGTGCGTGCGTGCGTGCGTGCGTGTGTGATTTTTGATTTTCAGTACAGTTAAGATGTAATTTGCTTTATTGTTACAATTTCTGATTTTTATTATGTTATTTACAAGTGTTAAATGTTTCCCTGTTAATTTTCCTTTATTATTTTTATGTCATTCAGATGTTATTTGTATTAGTTTCGTTTTCACATTAATTTATTAAGGTTTTTTCTTTTTAAAATGTCAGTACAACACTATGTTAATCTGACAGTAAATGGTTTCAGTCAGTGGTGTGTGTGTGTGTGTGTGTGTGTGTGTGTGTGTGTGTGTGTGTGTGGTGCGTGCGTGCGTCCGTGCGTCCGTGCGTGCGTGTGTGTGTGTGTGTGTGTGTGTGTGTGGTGTGTGTAAAACATTACCCACGAAGGAAATCAGAGAGTGGATTACGAATATACTCAGCAAAATTATTACAATTTGCTTCTGAATATGAGCACTTTAATGTTTCTATTACAAATTAATAGCATTCTACTAAAACTTCCTTACTAACTTTCGAACTAACAACACTTTCTGACTGTAAAAACGTTTACATATTGTATTTTTCCCTTTCTTATATGCACACACACACACACACACACACACACACACACACACACACACACACACACACACACACACACCAATTTACTCAGAGAGAGAGAGAGAGAGAGAGAGAGAGAGAGAGAGAGAGAGAGAGAAGAGAGAGACGGGAAGTAACTGTGTCAGTCCCTACCAAAAACCATTACTTCCCCTGACGTGAAATGATGTCAGTTTCCACACATGAACTGACCCGGAAAAAAAAAGAAAAAAAAAAACATCCACAGTGCTTGCAACTTGAAGACAGCGGTCTACACTCTGCCCAACGTCCTTCTCGTCTCCATAGTTACCCTGACCCTCTGCTTCTCCGCTGCCCACTACAGACAGACCCGGAAGCTGGCAACACAAATCGCTCAGTTGGGGGACAGTAGAAAAAGAAACGGCCGGGTGGTTCGGGTTCGAATCTCGCGCAGATCGGAACCCTTTAAAGCTCGCTTTTCTGCTTTTCTCTATCTCTGTGTCTGTCTGTCTGTCTGTCTGTCTCTGTCTCTGTTCATCTGTCTCTGCCTGTCTGTCTCGGCTTTTCTCTGTCTCTGTGTCTGTCTGTCTGTCTCTGCCTGTCTGTCTCTGCCCGTCTCTCTCTCTCTCTCTCTCTGTCTCTGTCTGCCTGTCTGTCTGTCTGTCGTCTCTCTCTCTCTCTCTCTCTCTCTCTTCTCTCTCTCTCTCTCTCTCTCATTCCCTTTTTCTCCATCTCTTGTCGTCTCTCCTTGTTACTTCACAGCCAATTCGCCCTCGCCCCTCTCCTATTTACGCGCTTACGTAAGAAAATGCCTGCAATTAAGAAAGCGTGTACGTGCGATTATGAGGGCATTATGTGTGCAGTGATGTCTGTATGGAATGGGAGCTTAGAAAATATTTTTTTAAAGTAATGAATTAACAAATCATTTCATCGATTAATTAATGCATTCATTAATATGTTTGTGTAAATGAATACACATATGTATATAGATAGTTAGATAGGTAGATAGGTAGAAGAGTAATAGTACATACATAGATGCAAAAGTGGATACATAAATCAACATAGATGCAAAAGTGGATACATACATCAATCAATCCGTCAATTTTATCAAACAATCAAAAAAAAAATGCGTGAAAAATAAAACTTGTTCAGTCTGATCCAACCAATAAAATAAAATACGGGGGCCACACTACACCACAAAACATCAAAAACTACACCACAAAACATCACCACCCCACAACAATTTCACTACACCACAAAAAATTTTACACACCACAAAACTCACACACATCACAAAACATTTCCTACACCACAAAAAACCCACTACAAAACCCCAAAACATTACACACAAACCCCAAAACCACACTAAAAACCACAACACATTACACTACACCACAAAAATTACACTACCCCACAAAACTCACCACACCTAACAATTACCACACCCCAAAACATTTCACTAAACCCCCAAAACAACCTACACCACAAAACACACACTACACCTAACACATTACACTACACCACAAAACATTACACTACACCACAAACATTACACTACACCACAACACATTTCACTACACCACAAAAAAATTAACCCACAAACCCAAAAACATTACACAAACCCCACAAAACACAAGACCACAAAAAATCACACTACATCACAAACAACACCACAAAAAATTACACTACCCCCAAAAAAAACCCCCTACACCCAAAAAACACACACAAAAAACCACAAAACATTACACTACACCACAAAAATCACCTACACCACAACACATTTTTCCGCCTACAACACAAAAACACCACAACCCAAATTTCCTACATCACAAAACACACCACAAAACATTACACTACACCCCAAAACATTACACACACCACAAAACATTACAAATACACCACAAAACATGCACTACAAAACCCCCCCCACATTTCCTACACACAAAACAACACCACAAAACATACACTACACCACAAAACATCACACTAAAACCACAAAAACATACACTACACCACAAAACATTGCACTACACCACAACACATTACACTACACCACAAAACACACACTACACCACAAAACATTACACCAACACACAACACATTACACTACAAACCCCAAAACCCTTACAACTACATCGCAAACATTACACTACAACCACAACCACATCACAAAAAACACCACACTACACCACAAAACATTACACCAAACCACAAAACATTACACTACACCACAATACATCACAAATACATCGCAAAAAATTACTCTACACCACAACCATCACACAATACCACACTAAAACCACAAAAACATTACACAAACCACACTACACCACAACACATCACACTACACCACACTACACCCCCAACACAACACCACAACACATTACACTACACTACACCACAACACATAACACTACAACCACAACACACACACTACACCACACTACACCACAACACATCACACTACACCACACTACACCACAACACATCACACAACACCACAACACATTACACTACACTACACCACAACACATAACACTACACCACAACACATAACACTACAACCACAACACATAAAACTACACCACAAGACATAACACTACATACCCACAACACATTACACTACACCACAACACATAACACTACACCACAACACATTACACTAACACCACAACACATTACACTACAACCACAAGACATAACACTACACCACAACACATTACCCCTACACCACAACACATTACACTACACCACAAGACATAACACTACACCACAACACATTACACTACACCACAACACATTACACTACACCACAAGACATAACACTACACCACAACACATTACACTACATCAACAACACATTACACACACCACAACACATTACACTACACCACACTAAACTACGCTGCGTTGCTCTGCACTGCACTGCACTACACTGCACTACCCCACACCACACCACACCACACCACCCAAACCCCACCACACCACACTACACTACACTACACTACACTACACTACACTACACTACTCAACCAAACTTTACTGCACTGCACTACACTACCAGGCAATTCAATGTACACACACACACACACACACACACACACACACACAACACACACACACACACACTGGTATTACTCCGACTCCCTAATCCACAGCCACACCCTGGTCGCCCTGTGACAATATCAGCGCTGGTGCGACACGCCTGAGCCACTCTACGCAGGAACCACTACCGCTCACTCGCCTTCTGACATGATTTCTCTCCCTTGTCTTTTCTTTCCGTCAAAATAACAAATGAAAGTGGCCTTAACGAGGAAACATTTCAATGTCTAAATAAATTAAAGTAAATATGAAGGCAGGCAGGGAACAGTAAATAATAAGCAAGTAACAAGTACGGTAACTCTTGCTCCCACAAGAAAACATTTTCAGTTCTCCAAAGGAATGCTGCTTGCGACACCGAATCGTCTAGCAGACATGACAGCACAGAGCACCCAGAACAAACAAAGAAACATCCCCAAAAAAGGATGCTCCAAGCTTGCCCATATACCCAGTACCGAACACATCTACACAGCTACAAGAACTGGAGAAAGGAACACATATACAGCAACTTTTATTCAAGACTGGCATAGCCTTTTTAAACTTGAATAAAGTCAGACAAACACTTGGAGCATCCTTTTTTGGTGATGTTTCCTTGTTTGTTCTGCGTGCTCTGTGCTGTCATGTCTGCTAGACGATTCGGTGTCGCAAGCAGCATGCCTTTGGAGAACTGAATATGTTTTCTTGTGGGAGCAAGAGTTACCGTACTTGTTACTTGTTTATTATTAACTGTTCCGTGCCTTACTTCATATTTACTTTCGTTTCAAATGAATCGAGCTTATTTGTATTTGTTTCAGTCCGTCTTTGTGTTTGTCTGACATAATCAAGTTTAAAAGGCTTTGCCAGTCTTGAGCAAAAGTTACTTTATATTTATTTATTTCTCCAATCCTTGTTGCTGTATAGATGTGTTCGGTATGGGTTATATATTGCAAGCCAAGATTTTTTGTGTTTTTTTTTGTTTGTTGTTTGGGTTTTTTTTGTTGTTGTTTTTTGGGGGGATGTTTTTTTTATTTGCTCTGTGCTGTCATGTCTGCTAGACGATTCGGTGTCGCAAGCAGCCTTGTTTTATCATCCATGCGCACGTGCGGTAGGCCTTACAAGGACTGAAAATCATACTCTTTTAGAGAGTGTAAACAAATAAGTCTACTGAAATGTATTCCTATGTAAGCTTGCACCCCCCCCCCCCCTCCTTTTTTTTTACAACATGTAACGTTCTCTTGTTTTCTGTCTCTAGGATTGTTAAATTATGCAGAAGAACAGTTGAAACATGTTTCAAAATTATGAATAGTAAAGTTGATTTGAAAGAACACGAAGAAAGTTTCTGCAATTTATCAATTTCATTATCATTACTACTATTATTAGTATTATTATTATATTAATTATTGTTTTTATCATTATTATTATTACCGTTGTTGTTGTTGTTAATAGTTAAGTTAATTGTAAAGAACACGTAGAAAGTTTCTATAATTTATCATCCTTCTTCTTCTTCTTCTTCTTGTCGTTGTTGTTGTTGTCGCTGCTGCTACTATTTGTATTGATACCGTTATTGTAGCTGTTGTTTTGAGTGAGACGCATTATAGAAAGCACGCATACATCAGATCACGGCGATGATCTTGTTCTTGATTGTTCCCAAGTCGACAAACGCAAGTGGTCCAATGCAAAGAACTAGGCATATGACAGGGATCGGATGAAGCACAGTGAATATAATCATAAATAAGCATGATAGATAAATGAAACTAGCTGGATAATTATATCTGCTTTTGAACAAATATCTTAATACATCTTGATATCTATTCTCTCTCTTATCTCTCTCTCTCTCTCTCTCTCTCTCTCTCCTCTCTCTCTCTCTCTCTCTATATATATATATATATATATATATATTATATATATATATATATATATATATATTAAAACAGAGAGTTTAAAAACCACAACAGACAAGATAAAAAGATTTCCAAAATTTTCGGCTTTAATGCCTTCCTCAGTTGGTGAATTGACTGGCCGGCGAGTCACACAACATTTGTACATAAAAAGAACGTGAATAAAATTCACTGTCTTAAACAAGAAGCTAAAAAGGAAAAGGATTGCACGTACAAGGCAAATTTTTCAATTGGAAGGGGAGCAAAGGGACGTTATAGTAAGAGGAAGAGGGGCTAAGTAAGTGTGTGTAAAAGCGTGCGCGCGTCACGCACGTGTGGGAGTGTGTGCGTATATGAGAGTGTGTTAGTGTGAGTGAGTGTGAGTGAGTTTGTGTGTGTGTGTGTGTGTGTGTGTGTGTGTGTGTGTGTGTGTGTGTTGTGTGTGTGTGGGGGGGGGGGGGAGGGGGTTAAAAAAGGGGGGGGGGGGAAATTTCGGTAGAGGGAGGCAAAAGGAGTCAAGCGGCGTAGAACATGAACAGTTACTGTAGTGAGTTGAGTCCGAAAGGATGGAGAGTTTTCAATTTTCTTATCCAGAATTTTTCCCTACAAATTCTGTGCGTGTGGCTGTCTGAAAAAACTTTTTCTATCACCATGCATTTCATGTTAGCTAGGGTGTGGTTGGGCAGGTTGAAATGTTGCGTGACTAGAGTCCCGATGTTGTTCTTGATGTGAGATCTATGCAGATAGAAACGTTTTCTGAGTGAATTTTTTGTTTCACCAATGTATTGAGAATTCTGACAGAGTTCGCAGAACAAGAGATAAATGATGTTATTGGTTTGACAGTCAATATGGTGTCTTACAGTAAATGTTTCTTTGGTCCGGTGGCTAATGAAATTGGTGGATTCCAAGGCGTGCTCTCTACAAATAATACATTTGTTGGAACATTTGAAAAAACCCTTAGGGTCTTTAGGATTTAATTTGATGGGGAGGGCCGAGGGCATAAGCAAGTCTTTGAGAGAACGGCTGTTTCTTTCTCCTAGGATTGGTGGGTGAGGTATGGCCTGTTTAAGTTTGTCACTGGTGAAAACTGTCTGATATAATTATTTAAACCAATGACGGAGAGGGGGGTTGCTAGGGTTATGAGTGACAATAACGGGTGTTCTAGGGTTGGACAGCTTAGGTTTGTAAATAAGAATATCATGTCTGGGTGTCTTTTTAGCCTTTTCAAGAGCAGTGCGTAACGTTTGGGGTTTGTAGCCTCTTAGTCTGAGAAATTCGAACATCTGCTCTGAGCGGGTGATGAAATCTTCTGGTTTAGAGCATATACGTCTGATTCTCAAAAACTGACTGTAGGGTAAATTCCTTTTGCAGTGAGGGGGGTGGCTAGACTTGTAGTGTAAATAAGCATGTGCATCAGTGGGTTTAGTGTACAGATCTGTTTGGATAAAGCCATTCTCTAAGTATAATGAAACATCAAGGAAAGGAAGTTGGTCAACAGAGGTATTGTGAGTGAATTTAATGGTGGGATGAACTGTATTGATATACGTCAGGAATGTTTGTAGGTCAGTCTGGGTCCCTGTCCAGAGTAGCAGTATGTCGTCTATAAATCTTTTCCAGAAGTGCTGAACAACAGGAACGGGGCTGTTAGAAAGAAGTTCTGTTTCAAACCTCCCCATAAACAGATTGGCCACAGTGGGAGCCATGGGAGTCCCCATGGCTGTTCCTGAAATTTGGTGATATATACGGTTTTCAAAGATAAAGTAATTATTTTCCAAAACAAGATTCATAATTTCTAGAAGCGTGTCAGTGGGAGGTATGCTGGGATCAGGTTTTAGATTAAGATAATGCTCAACTGCATGTTTTAGCTCATCCTGTGGTATGTTGGAATAGAGTCCCACTACATCTATTGTTACCAAAATCAGGTTGGGAAAGGGTCCATATTTTAAATTCCATTCTTCGATGGTGTTTAACAGATGAGTGGTGTCTTGGATGTAACTGGGGAGAGAAGCAACGATATCACGTATATATATATATATATTGTGCAAGTAAATATACAAATAGATGATTAAAAAACGTTCAGACGAAAGTAATCTCTAAAAAGAAAGCCCACACAAGTGAGTAAATAAAGAAATAAATCAGTTCGAGTAAGTCAGTCAGTAAGTCAGTCAGTCAGTAAGTCAGTCAGTAAGTCAGTCAGTAAGTCAGTCAGTAAGTCATCAGTAAGTCAGTCAGTAAGCAAAGAACTACGGACGAAGATCCACCAGCCGTGTAGTTTTCCCACTTGTTTTGTTTTGAATCAACACAAAGAAGCAGACTTGTCTTGTCCTTCACGACAAGTCCTGGAGTTCTGAGATTGTTGTTTCACTGTGGGGTGGACCCGGGCCAGACGCCATGTTGAGGTAAAGCCGCCATTCCCCACAATCATCAGAGGTCATGTGATACAACAAGGCATGTGACGTATTTCAGAGGTCATGTGATGCAACAAGACACGTGATGTATTTCCTGCCGTCTGTGCCGAGGACCGTGACAGCGCGATGGATGACGACAATAATAATGATATTATAAAAGAAAATAAGTAAATGAATACATAAGTAATAACGACAGTAATGGTAATAATAGCAATAACAATAATGATAATGTTAATAATTATAATAGTAATCATCATCATCATCATAATAGTAATAATAATAAAAATAGATAAATAAATGACAATACCACTAATAATAATGTCATCATCATCGTCATCATCATCATCATCATCATCATCCCGTGACAATGAAAACAATAATAACAATAACAACAACAACAATAATAATGATGATAATAATAACAACATTAATATAATAATGATGCTAACTACTACATACTACATACTACTACTACTACTACTACTAAATAATAATAATAACAATAATAATAATAATAATAATAATAATAATAAATAATAATGATGATGATAATAATAATAATAACAAAAATAATGATAATAATAATGATAATAATTTCTAATACAGCGCCATTTCCCTGCCAAGAGCTAAACTCCGTGTGCTTTATGTAACCACATACACACACACACACACACACACACACACACACACACACACACACACACACACACGTGCGCGCGCGCTTTCTATTCCACGTATTTCATGAGAGAGAGAGAGAGAGAGAGAGAGAGAGAGAGAGAGAGAGAGAGAGAGAGAGAGAGGGGGGAGAGGCAGACAGGCAGACAGACAGAGAGGCAGACAGACAGACAGACAGACAGACAGACAGAGAGCGCGACTGTAAGAGAAAAAGGAAGAAACGATGGGAAAGAGATTGTAAAAAATTGGGACTGGGAAAATAACTGCACATAATGAATCATCATTGAAAGCAATTATACCATTATCGGTTAGGGAAATTATAGCACTTCGTTCTCTCTCTCTCTCTCTCTCTCTCTCTCTCTCTCTCTCTCTCTCTCTCTCTCTCTCTCTGTGTGTGTGTGTGGTGTGTGTGTGTGTGCGTGCGTGCGTGCGTGCGTGTGTGTTGTGTGTGTGTGTGTGTGTGTGTGTGTGTGTGTGTGTGTGTGCGTTCGTGCGTTCGTGCGTGCCTGCTTGTGCATGTGTGCGTTCGTGCATGAGCGAGCGCACTTGTGTGTGTGTGTGTGTGTGTGTGTGTGTGTGTGTGTGTGTGTGTGTGTGTGTGTGTGTGGTGTGTGCGCGCGCGCGCGCGCGTGTGAGTATTTAAAAGTGCTCGTGAGGTGGGGTAAGAGTCTTTATTATGCAGGCAAAATACAGGCAATTTGCCCCGTTATCTAAGATGTTTTGCTCTGCATTATGGATGAAAAGGACAAGCAGCCAACGCCGACGGTTTTTAGTATCCCATACTTTGTTGTGTATTTCCATTCCGATGTAACGTTGCAGTGTCTTGTTGTCTTTAACACTTGGTTTGGGTTCACAAGGTTAACATGTTTATTGCTGCATCTTGAAGAGAAATCGTCGTTACGTAAAACTGATGAAAACAGAAGTTGGTTATTACATCAAACTGCTAGAAACAGGTATTGTTTATTACATAGAAATGATGAAAACAGATATAGCTCATTACATAAAACTGACGAAACTAATAAAGGTTGTTATATAAAACTGACGAACGCAGATGCTGGCTGTTACATGAAACTGGTGAAAACATATTATGTTTGTAATGACATAAAACTGATGAAAACGGTTTTAGATTGATGAAAACATACGTTGGTTATTACATAAAACTAATGGAAACGGAGATAATTTATTACATGAAAGTGGTGAAAACGGGGATATGCTATTACGTAAAACGTATGAAAACGGGATATGTTATTACATTTACATAAACTGACGAAATTGGGGATATGTTATTGCATAAAACTATGAAAACAGGGATAGGTTATTACATAAAACTATGAAAACGGGGATAGGTTATTACATAAAACTATGAAAACGGGGATAGGTTATTGCATAAAACTATGAAAACAGTTATAATTGTGACGCGGTCTTGACCAGATTGTGACCCAATGCAAAGATGATGAGGAATAACAGAAGTGTGGAATACATCGCTGGGATTCAACGGGGACAGATGGACTGGAGTCATCCTCGTTAATAATGTTGAGAATATCATTCTAAAAACCTATAAAAGCAATGGCAGCTAAAGGCATTGAACAACATTACCGACTTTATCGTGCAGTTGTGCTCAGTGTGATTTATCTTGGATAAGGGGTTTACAACACTGTCCAAAAGTTGCCTTCTTAAATGAGAAAGAATTCAAGAGGAAGCCATGAGACTGATCGCGATGATTAAAGAAAACAAAAAGGCCTAATCCTGTTTGAATACATACACGCCAACCAGAAATAGTTCATGTCTATGATATTGATTAAAAAATGAAAAATGAGTAAGAACGGAAATTAAATGCCGAGAAAGCACACTGTTTTTGATTATCATCGTCATATAAGCTTCACGCGAAAATCCAAACTACAGCATATCGCAAAATTATGAAGAAGCTTCCGACATTCATATTATGATGACTATTTGTTTTAAAAACCTAATTTGTCTTTGCATAATAATTTGTCTCTTGATGTGTCTCTTTGTGTTCACCTTTTTTTCTGTGCTTTTTTAAAATTAAACCCAGCAACTTTTTTATAACAGTGTTACCTCAGATAACAAGACAATATCAATAATACGTCTATTAGCAACTCTTAATGTCAAGTGGCTGCTTTATTTATTTTAACCCTACGGACCTCCACACTGCTTAAGAGGCATGTTCGGAGATGTTCTGTTTCGCAGTGCAGTTTGTTGAATTGTCATATTGCAGGTCTGTCTGCATACATATGACTGTGGAAGTTGCAACAATTATTGCAGGTCGGTCTGCACACATATGACTGTGGAAGTTGCAACAATTATTGCAGGTCTGTCTGCATACATATCACTGTGGAAGTTGCAACAATTATTGCAGGTCTGTCTGCATACATATCACTGTGGAAGTTGCAACAATTATTGCAGGTCTGTCTGCATACATATCACTGTGGAAGTTGCAACAATTATTGCAGGTCTGTCTGCATACATATCACTGTGGAAGTTGCAACAATTTTAACCGCTACTAAGCGGAATTCGCGGATGGTTTTTATGAACCGGGGATATTAAAAGTGAAAACGAAAGCGAAATTTTACATAAGCAGGTTCAGGCAAGCAAAATGTGCAAATGTTTTTTCTCCGCCCACCCGCGGGCGGAAATATAGAAATCATCAAATAACAAACAAACAAACAAATAAAACAACAGGTCAGATGCAAACAAAAGTGGCCAGAAGGGGTGGGGCGTTAGCAGTCGCAACATATTTACGACAAAAAAACCCACAGAATCTGATATAAGAACAGTGACTCTACGGATCACAGTATTCTGTATGATTATGATTTCCCGTCATTTTGGTGATGATTATAATTTGCCGTCATTTGTGATGATTATGATTTGCCGTCATTTGGTGATGATTATGATTTGCCGTCATTTGGTGATGATTATGATTTGCCGTCATTTGTGATGATTATGATTTGCCGTCATTTGGTGATGATTATGATTTGCCGTCATTTGGTGATGATTTTTGATGCAAGAGCAAAGACAGAATTAATGCGCTGTCTAACGAAAGAACAAACGAATTACAAAACAAACACGACGCGTTTCGACCTGCTTGGTCGTCTTCTGGCTGGACAAGACAGGTTAAAATGATGATGATGATGATGATGATGATGATGATGATGATAGAAACAGTAATAATGATAAAAATTAAAAAATAAAGATGAAAATAAGAACAATAATAATAGTAATAATATAGAATGATGATGATGATGATTACACTGCTACTACCACTGATAACAGTTATAACGGTAGTATAATCATATCATAATTCTAACAATAATGATGATAATAATTGTAGTAATAATAATATCGATGTAATAGAGGAGATAAAGGAGAGAGGGTAGGAAAATATTGTTATTGTCATGACAAGAGATGTTGTGTGTATTGTCTTGAATGGAATGGGTTTGAAACGTTAGTGAGTTTTCATGTTGAGGAGTACAGGTGGACACTTTGAAAAAAAAGAAATTGTGAAATATAGACGTAGACCACAATGGCAGACCATATGTGAACAGCGTTTCAATTCTTAACCTTTGCTTGCCGTTGATTGGACACTGAGGCACGTGATGATGAGAGAAGCTCACTCGTTTGTAGGATGGGTGTGTTCCTGATCTTTATGGCAAAACAGGAGAAGCCAAACAGGAGGTTAGACGGTGTCTTTGACTTGGGTTACGAATTGATTCTAACCTTGGAGTTGAAGAGGAAAACTTGGGTTTTTCATTACGACCAGTGAGTGGTCATCGATGTGGTTTACAAACAGAGGTCTGCTGGGCCTAAGCCTTTGATGCCATTGACATCACCTCATCACATCACCTCATCACATCACCTCATCACATCACCTCATCACATCACCTCATCACATCACATCACATCACCCATCACCACATCACCTCATCACATCACCTCATCACATCACCTCATCACATCACCTCATCACATCACCTCACCACATCACCACATCACCTCATCACATCACCTCATCACATCACATCACCTCATCACATCACCCCCATCACCTCATCACATCACCTCATCACATCACATCACCACATCACATCACCTCATCGTGTCGTTGCTACACATGTGTGTT
>JAFLJL010002922.1:0-23573 GCA_018398815.1 Conus ventricosus
ATGGTTGTCACGACCACCCTGGGGTCGCCTGACAGGATCGGTCTAAGTGGGAGTGAAGGGAGTGACGACCTCACACGCCTCGCAAGGAGACCACACAAGAACGATTACGATACAACACCCCATTTATTCACATCAACACACGCAATCACAAATAAATATTTCAACGCACGCACCATGCACAATCACAATCAAGCATTCCAACACGCACAACATGCACAATCACAATCAAGCATCTCAATACACGACATACACAATCATAATCATAAATAAATAATTCCAGCACCCATCCCTTTCCCTGTCATGTAGTGCCCTCACACTCCTGCCTCTCCAAAGTCTACTGGGAGCACCCTGTCGCACTAGGTGCCCCAAACCGGGTCGGTTCTTGAAGAGAGTTGTGCAAGGCCGACACCCTTGACACGCACAAACAGACGGTGGAGAGACGCGTCTCGGGGACGGGGCGTTGGTTGCGGAGGTCCTAGACGGGGATCAGGACCGTCCAGCCAAGTCCACGGGCTTTTTCCACCAGTACGTGGCCTCAACCAGTGCGTGGTCCCCACCAGTGCGGTGCCCAACCAGTGCGCGTTACCAACCAGTGCGCGGTCCCAACCAGCTGCGTTACCAACCAGTGGGCAGTCCCAACCAGTGCGTGGCCCCAACCAGTGCGTGCTCCGGGTGAAGTCTCCGGGAGGAGGGAAAAGGTAACTGGGAGGAAAGTAGAAAGACGGGTACTGGAACCCCGCAGTCAGTACTGTCTGACCACATGCTGTTAAACCTAACAGCCACTCGCATGATGGGCGGGGGAGGTCTACTAAATACACCCAACAACATAGCTCAACACAGACCTGAGCATAACGCAGCAAACCAACCAAATCAGGAATGTTCGTTAAAGTCTTCTCATACGAAGCAGGTAAGAGACTGCATTAAATTAACAGGCTATAAAACAAATATGAATTATCTTCATCCTTCTCTTCACTCACGTTTAACATTTTCCTTTCTTAGGAATTGACTAATAAAGCAACCATGGCTTTACATCTGCCACCACATTTGCAAATAATAATAATTCAATGCACAATTATCCCCACATTTTATGGCAACATTTCAAAATAACACAAATTTCCCACCACGCATCCAAACGACTAATCATGCGTACGCACGCTCGCGAACATAAAACTCGTTCTCCTTGCACACACAAACAGACGGTGGCCGAAGAATGTGAGACCGGCAATTGTGACAGGGGCGGACGAGCGAGACCAAGCAAGTACCAACCCTGAATCACCAGGTTCTCTCCCATCCCCGCCGACTACCGCATCACCAATGCATAAAAAGGAGAAAGACTTTTAAGATATAATTTTGACTGGCCAGGTTAAAGATTGAATTAACCAGAAAAAAGTGGTCTCAAACAATATTTCTTTTATAATTTTGAAAACCAAAACAAATTGCGCAAAAGAGAAGATTAGCCGGCTAACATAAAAAAAAAAACACACAACAACAAATAAACCACGAAACTGATGCTTACCAGCTACCCGTGGGTGACCCAAAAGAGGGGGTCAAACGACTCTCTCTGCCCTCTGTCCAGTCGAGAGGACAGCAGCGCAGATGCGGAAAAAGATGAAGTGATGTCTTCTCTCCTACAGGCCGACTGTAGGAAATGAAGGTACCGACTGTACCTTCGACGATAAGGTGAAGAACCAGGACCGGAGCAGGCGCCCCAGAACATCTTCCGCTCGAGTGAAGAGAAAACCTCCCTAAACGATGCGGCCAACATGCCACGCTACGTCACTTGAGAAATACCTCAAGGCCTGAAGAGGAACCTTGCACGTGCGGCAGGTGAAAGACAGGTGAGAGGCCGAGAGAGACAGCCAGTATACAAGAAAAAGATACCAGCCACCCGTGAACCAGCAGGCTGAATTTGCACGGGCAGTGGAATTAGAGAGAGAGAGATGCGAAGAGTTAAACCTAACGCTGAGCTGAACTACACCAAAGGTGCAATCCACACCACAAGCACATTAGGGACGGATATAAGACAATAACGACCGAACAACAACCAAATGAACAATTCCACCAATCCTAGATGGGCCAATCGTCCATAGGCCTCGTAACAAAACCCGTGGACAAACCCCCCTTCTAAAATCTCCTGTTTCTCCTCTGAGTTACAGTGCTTCCTTTTGAACCTTGACGCATGTGCAAATCACAACATGGGACCAACCCAACCCTCTTGAATCGACAGAGTAAGATAAATTCCAATACAAACGTTCCACGATAGATCACACTAGAAATACATGATACTACATTTTATCAAACAACTAAGCAAACCTTCCAACAATGAAAATAACAATCCGAACCATGCGATTCACTACCGTTAACATCACTGAAGGAAAAAACTGTCACTTACACTTGATAACGGAGACCAAAAGGGGATATAACCCTGGTTGAGGGGAAGTGTTTCCGCTGACTGATTGCTCCATAGTTCGAGACGGAGCGCGGCTGAGATAGTCAGCATCCGTATTGCTGAACCCTTGATTATGGCGAAAAGTGAAAGCCTGAATCGGCAGTTCCGCTGCCTAACTCATGAATCGGTCGGTCTGACTGGGCAGATCGGGTCCAGGCACTGGAGGAGGATGATGATCGCTCGTCCTGTACAAACTTCCGGCCGTACCGTTCATCTTGGCACGCCCGTGCGCGTCCAAATCTGCAGCGAGTCTCAGCAACAGTGGGGCATCGATAGTCCTAGGCGGGACAGCCTCTGGGTACCGAGTCTCGTAGTCCACCCTACCAAGATGTAGCGGTGACCGCGATCGGATGGTGCTTATGGTCCCACATGTCGACCCCAACCTTGCTGTGAAATGGCTACCCAACCAGTGGCACTGATCTAGGGGAACACGCTTCAAGCGACCCTTAGCGTTGTCCTTGGCAGACAATCGCAACTGCGGCAGTACTGCCTATCCGAGAGTTCATCCCTGGCCAGAAGAAATCCGTCTAAGCTCGCTCGAGAGTCCCTTTGAGCCCATATGACCTGCCATGGGTGAATCAGTGGGCCTGCGGAGAACAGATTCCTCACTTTGGGAACGACCTAGCTGCTTGGCCTCACGATCTGCCTGAGGTGAAAACCCTAAAGAGGATCCCCTTTGTGAGCGTAAAGCTCACCTTGTCGTGTCGGGCCGACTGAGGCCGGGACGATCTACCTGTTGTCGCAGAGGCCGTTGGACCTCCAGGACCCCTGGCCGAAGACGGACAAATGCTAGCAGGATCACTGCCCTGGCCAGAACCTCGTCAGAGATCGGCGGTAGAACGGGACGCAAATTGCCTGTTCCTGCTTCTTAGCTTTGGCGCGTGGTGGTATCTTCCACAACACGCCTGTAGGCGGGCAGATCCGTAACAGGACGCACTGACTACTCCGTCTGCGAAGGTGATGGTATTGCCCTATGATACGGAATACAGAGGTCGCCCAGCCGCGATGGCCCAACTTCGCCACAGAAGTAGGGGGTGGGAGATAGAAATGAGTAACAGAAGGACGGGTGAGGTAAAACCAGCCGTCCAACCCGCACACATCATACTAGCTCCCTCGCCGGGCCTCAAGAGAAACCAAATCCTTAATCCACAAAATCGTTGATTCTCCCTAATCCCTGATGGTGTCGACAAGGAAGAACCAACAACGAAAGGAACACCGGGCACGTCTGTAACCACTAGACGCTGGGATGGACCCCTCGTTTGGCCAGGCACGAGGACGCTGGGAAGGACTAAGCGCCCATGACTTACCGGCGGGCTTAGGACAATCTTTCCTAAGTGGCCGGGACGACCACAAAGAAAACACAGTCCGGGGTGCTGAGGTCCCCGATGGAATCTTGGCCTGCCTTGTTCGATCTCGCTTAGCAGTCGTCGGCGCCTTATTGCCGCTAAATCTGTGGAGGGGCTCCAGTCCGTATCTGGGCGATGCCCATTAAGCGCCTACGAGCCTCAGCCAAACACCTCAGCGGTTTGAAATCGCGACGCGCGAAATCCTGAGGTGCTTCTCGTCGCCTATACGGATGCCTCAACTCCTGGGACACACGGTGTTGGGAAGCTGTTCGATGAGAATCAATCCTCCAGCTCCAGCTTAGCCAACTGACGCCAGTACCCCTACGTGTGGGGGGGGGGGGGCGGCAGCCTATCGCCAAACTGCACGAAGGTCTCATCGTTGTTTCTTTTTCATTGGATCTAAACTTCCTCCTGTACGTTTCTGAGTAAGGTGGAAACGCTTACGCAGAGAGTCCCCAACTGCAATGTCCTGCATATGACGACGCCTATCATTTAGAGGTGACACACACTGCCCTTGCAGCACCAAAATCCAGAAAAAAGGGTGCATGGCCTTTTGTTCCGTCAGACAAATAGGTATGAACAGCAACCTTGTCAAATGCTCTAAGAACATATCAATTCCCACTAGTCTGAACTCTGTAACTTTAATTTTGGCGCTCGAACTCTATCGCTGCCTGTCGATCAACCCCTGGTTACAGACGTGGGAGTCCGCCGAAAGAAGTTGTTTTCATCTCTTCCTACCCAGAAGCTTCCTGTCTGGAAGCCTCTCCTACGGCCGAGTTGTCCTCTTTCCCTACGCGGACCTAACTCCGTCTCTACGGAGCAGTAGGCCTCTTCCCCTACGCAGAATCTCCTGTCTGTCAGTCGTCCCTCTCTGCGCAGAGCCTCCGAGCCTATCTAGCCTCATCCCTCCGCAGGCTTCCTGCTGGAACCTCTCCCCACGAAGGTTTGCCCTCTTCCCTACGAAGAGCTGCCTGCCTAGCGAGAGCCTCTCCTACGCTGCCGCTCCAGAAACATCAGGACGGAGGATGGATGTCCCTGGGCGGGTGCACCCCTCCGACACGGGAGGATGACCCTCCTGACCCGTCCCTTGGTCTCGACCTTCCCAGGAGGAGAAGTCCCACGGGCATACTCCTTGACGGAGGGGAAGCATGGAGAAGAGAGGGCTTGGTTTCTGCAACTCAACAGAAGCCTCACAGTTGCTTCGCTATACTCTGACCGCTTCCGAGCGGAGTGCCAGTCGGGGTCTCAGCAGGAAAATCCTCCCCTAGCGAAGAAGAAGTGAAAGTACTGTCGCTGGACTATCGGTTACAGCACTGGAATAGAGTAGAGAAGTCACTGTAGTCGAAGGTGCTGTACTAATAGTCGGGAACTACATTTTGAAAACCCTCTCTTTGACGCACGCGTGCGCCATAACCCCGGAGCGCAGACGTCGCCATGACAACAATTTCCTACGGTTCTCAAATACAGTGGAAAGAACAATTCCACTGAAAACAGATTAGTTTAGGGTGTGTGTGTGTGTGTGTGTGGGGGGGGACCAGTTTCCGGCTGCTCCCACTCTGGCAACAACCGCGCTTCCACAAGCAGCGACAAACAGTGCGGTGGGGCTCACCGAAAAAAAAAAAGAAAAAAAAAAAACCCCTCTGTTCCCGGCTGCCCCCACTCTGGCAACACCGCGCTCCACTGCACAAGCAAACAGTGCGGGTGGGGCTGCCGAAAAAAACAAACAAGACAAACTGGGCAGAACGGAATCCGGGAGAGGAAAAAGTGGACACCTAACGCCGATACACCCACCTATACCTCAATAATCACCCGTAAAAAAAAACTGGCTAACTACAAAAACAGGAATGGAAGACTGAGCGCAACAGAAAGAAAGACTTACGGCCGAATCTGCTGAGGCACCCGGCCGAAGGAGGTCTGGACGCGGTCGACTCCCCCTGGTCTCACCTTCGACTCCCAGCCACACCAGATGTTCCCTTCAGCCACCAAGGACTCCCTACATCGCCTAGAGTCACCCAGTCACCCAGCCAACCACCCACGAACAATCACGATCAAACTGACTAAAACATATACAAAAGCAGACAGAACTGAACAGGTACTCCGCGAAACGAGAGAGACCAGTCAGAGGCCCTTCACATGCCCGGACGAGGCCCCACAAATGTCACGGACCCGACCCCTGGAGGTCACCCTGACAGTATCGGTTTAGAGGGATGTAGGGAGTGAGACTGACCTCATCACGCCTCGCAGAGACCACACAGAAGATTACGATACAACCCCCCATTTATTCACATCAACACACAAACACCACGCAATCACAAATAAATATTTCAACGCACAGCACCATGCACACTCAACAATCAAGCATTCGAAACACCGCAACAAACATGCACAATCACAGTTTGAAGCATCTCAAATACAATGGCATACACAATCATAATCATAAATAAAATAATTCCAGCACCCATCCTTTCCTATCATTGCAATTGCCTCACACTCCTGCCTCTTGTCAAGTCTACTGGGAACAACCCTGTCGCACTGGTGTCCCCAAACCGGTTCGGTTCTTGAAGAGATTGTTCAAGGCCGACACCCTTGACACGCACGCAACAGACTGTGGAGAGCGCGTCCCCCCGGGGGACCGGGGCGCCGTCGCCGGAGTCCCAGACGGGGATCAGGACCGTCCAGCCAGAGTCCGATGGGCTTTTCCACCAGTACGTGGCCTGCAACCCGTGCGGGGTCCCCACCAGTGCGTGGCCCAACCAGTGGCGCGTTACCAACCAGTGCGCGGTCCCAACCATCGTGCGTTACCAACCAGTGGGCTGTCCCAACCAGGTGCGTGGCGCCCAACCAGTGCGTGCTCTGGGTGAAGTCCTCCGGGAGGAGGGAAAAGTAACTTGGGAGGAAAGTAGAAAGACGGGTCACTGGAACAACCGCAGTCCTGTACAGCCTGACACATGCTGTTAAACCTTAACAGGCCACTCCATGATGGGCGAGGGGATGTATACTAAATACACCCACAACATCAGCTCAACACAGACCGTGAGCATGAACGCGCAAACCAACATATCAGGGAATTTCGTTAAAGTCTTCTCATCGAAGCAGGTAAGAGACTGCATTAAACTAACAGGCTAATAAAACAAATATGAGTATCTTCATCCTTCTCATCGACGTCACGTTTTTAACATTTTCCTTTCCTTATGGAATTAACTAATAAAGCAACCATGGCTTACATCTGCCACACATTTGCAAATAATAATAAGTTCAATGGCACAATTATCCCCCCCTCATTTTATGGCAACATTTTCAAAATAACACAATTTCCCGCTCCACGCATCCATACGACTATTCAGTGCTA
Organism: Conus ventricosus; assembly: GCA_018398815.1. Classification (NCBI taxonomy): domain Eukaryota; kingdom Metazoa; phylum Mollusca; class Gastropoda; order Neogastropoda; family Conidae; genus Conus; species Conus ventricosus. Next base: position 7,145 of record JAFLJL010002922.1, read on the forward strand.
CGCACACGCCCGCGAACATAAACTCGTTCTCCTTGCACACACAACAACGGTGGCCGAAGAATGTGAGCCCGGCAATTGTGACAGGGGCGGACGAGCGAGACCCAAAGCAAAGAACCAACCCTGAATTCACCAGGTTCTCTCCACCTCCGCCGACGACCGCTTCACCAAAATGCATAAAAAGGAGAAGACTTTTAAGATATAATTTGTGAACTGGCCAGTTAAAGATTGAATTAACCAGAAAAAGTTGTCTCAAACAGTATTTCCTTTTATAATTTGAAAACCAAAAACAATTGCGCAAAAGAGAAGAATTAAGCCGGCTAACATCAAAAAAAAAAAACACAACAACAAATAAACCACTGAACTGATGCTACCAGCTATCCGAGGGTGACCCAAAAGAGCGGGTCAACGACTCTCTCTGCCCTCTGTCCAGTCAGAGACAGCAGCGCAGATGCGGAAAAAGATGAGTGATGTCTCTCTCCTACAGGCCGACTGTAGAAATGAAGGTACCGACTGTACCTTCGACGATAAGTGTGAAGAACCAAGACCGGAGGTGCAGGCGCGCCCAGAGACATCTTCCGCTCGAGTGAAGAGAAAACCTCCCTAATCGATGGCGCCACATGCCACGCTACGTCAACGGTGGATCACCTCAAGCCTAAGAGGAACCTTGCACGGTGCGGCAGGTGGAAAGACAGGTGGAGGCCGATAGAGACAGGCGCAGTACAAGAAAAATTACCAGCCCACCCGTGAACATGCAGGATGAATTGCACGGGCATGAATTAGAGAGAGAGAGAGAGAGAAAGTAAAACCTCACCTGACTGAACTACCCCAAAGTGCAACCACTAGACCACAAGCCACATTAGGGACGGATATACGACAATAACGACGACAACGAGGCCAAATGAACAATTCCACCATCCGAGCATGGGCCAAGCGTCATAGGCCCGTAACAAACCCGTGACACCCCGTAAACCCTGTCCTATGCTCCGGGTTTTCGCCCAAAATAGTCCCATTCCTTAATTTAAATTTGTCTGCTTGAACCACCTGGCTTGTACCTTAATGGCATGTGAAAGAAAATGAGGAGAAATCAACTTTCTGACTCAATAAAAATTCTCGAAACAATCTAACTGCCCATCCTATACATACTCGACAGTCCTGAAGCAAGGGCAGGCGCATTAATTTTTGTAGCAGCCAGATACGAAGCCACCTGTTGGCGTTCTATCAGCTTTATTTCTTCATCGATCGTTTGGCCCCTGTAAACGAGTCTCACACGAGCAGGAATGCCACGTTTTCGTAGCGAGAAGGCAGCTGTGAAAGACGCTCAAAATAGCTGATTTTGATTCTTTGGTCAGATCAACAGCAAGTGCATCGCGAAAAACCAAACAAACTTGAACTGATGGCCGTCCTGAGGTCGACGAGCAAAAAAAAACTTTGGGGGAAAAAAAAATTTTTTTTTCCCCGTTTTTATTGTCACTCACAAGACTACTGCGTCCCAGCTGCTTAGGAAACTGTTTGTCAGTGACTGTCAGAACGAAAATATGGGCTTAGCGTCTAAACATGAAGCTGAAGGTTACTCTTGTGGGTATGAAAACCGTCAGTTTTTTCTCTCCGCGCATTAGAGACAGTGACAAAAAAACTTTAAAAGTTTAAGTAACTACAACCGCCACATATGAACAAACGAATCAGAGACAAAACACGACGCGTTTTGACCTCTTAGGTCTTCTTCAGCAAGATAAACATCCTCAGACATAAAGATGATATAACGCGCAATCATTATCGCTCAAATGTCGGCGGCAAGAATGGCATGAATGAAAACGAGGCCGCAGAAAGGAACCAATGCAGATAAAACAGAATGATGATAATAGTTATACTGATATAAATGTACAATAATGAGAATGATGAGTATACAAATATTGAAACAATAATGAAAAATACTAAGAGAGGTTAAATGTCACTATTGGGTTATAATATACAATAGCAGTTGCGGTATGGGAGAAAGGAAGGGGTAGAAGGACTGTCGAAGTTGGTTGGTCGTGGCAACGAGTGTTAGTGGTGATGTGATGATAATGGTAGTGATGGAATTTTCAATAATAACACTGATAATATAATATGATCAATGATACCTAATCTACAACATTTAATGGTATTGGTAATAGGGGCCGGTAATGAAATAATAAAAATAAGAGGGTACAAAAAAATATAAATATAAAAATAATACCAATGATTAGTGATTTGATTATAATAATAGTACTAATGCTAAAATTAATAGTAATAAGGGAAGGAGAAAGAAAAAGGAAGAGGAGTGGGTAAGGGTAGGACAGAAGGACAAGAGGAGAATGGAGAAAACAAATGATTGGAAGAATGGAGTCCTTATGGGAAATAATAGCTTGATATTATCATGATTGTAAACGTAGATTAAGGGAAAGTTATGATATAGGAGGCTGTCAAATAGGAGTTGGAATGTGAAAATTCATTAAGTATAATGATAATAATAACATAGTAGTACACATAAATGTTTTAACAGTTGTAAGTTGCAACAACAGTTACCATTGGATGATAATAGTAAAAAGAAAAATCTGTAATACCAAGAAAAATAGTTATTATAAGTGATAATAGTGATGATTACAATGTGATTTTAATACTGAACTGAGGAGGGGTAATATTCATTTTTTGTTCGATGAAGATGATGATGATGAGTAACCATAAATGATGATTGATGACATGATACTGATAGCAATAATAATAAATGTAATATTGGTAATAGTAATAGTTGGTATAAAGGAATAAAGATGGTCACAGTGCAACTGGAGCAGTGAGAAGGCAGTGATGGATAATAAAGTAATGTGTAATAATGTTAACAAGAAGGTGGGTGGGGTAGGTGGTGGTGGAGCCATTTCAGACAACATCCCGGAGGTTGATAAGATGCTGTGTGGTCTGTACTCGTATTACTCCTCCACGTCAACAGACCAGGACCCAGTCACCGACAGTGTCCCAGAGGTCAAGGACAGTTTGATGTTTTCTTCTTACCAGAAGGCCGCTTGCATATGGTGAGGACCGCCACCCGCCCCCCCCCACACACACACACACAGCACACCCCCAGCGCAGCAGTGACCACCTATCCAGTAACTATCTGTCCTATCTCAATGGCCAACAAACACATCCTTGCATATCGAATGAGTCTCCTACTCCAGGCGCATGATACACAGCGTCACTCCAAACTACAAATGGGTGCCTGAATGCCACCATCTGGATACGATGCCAGAGACCTCCTTCATTGCATTGCGAAGGTTGACAAGGCAGTGTGACCAGTGGTTGTATATGCCGTCATCACCGATGTAGCTAACGAGATGGTCAGCGCCATGAACGAACTTATATGGACATCTTCTCACATTACTCTGGAGCTCCTGACCAGAAGGACCTAGCGCGGATACGCCAGGCTGATGCTTGTCCAATCTGCAGAGGTGCGTGAGAGGTCAGGAGTATTCGGCACAACGTCGTCGCATAGCCCAAGGAAGAGAAATGGGAATATGAAGGAATGTCTTGTGGTGGGCTGGGAATCACTGTAACCTGTGAAGCCAGAGTTTCCTTTTGTGCATTTTTTGGATGTCTGTGTCCTCTAAAATTGAAAGTGTAATAGATAAGAACTCTGGGAAAGCTATCCGTGACTACACTGTGTTGAGGATAGAAATAAGACTGTAGCTACGCCAACTGAATATGGGCCTGCCCATGATTTTGATACAGTAAGCAACAAAAACAGCTGTAAATGGCTTGGCAACCAAGCTAAACTACAACTCAGATAGCTTTCCAGTACTTGCCACCTATTTCATTGGAGGTGTGTGTTTATTAATTTTCCTTTCCTCTTTATATCAGCTTTCTCTTTTTGCCCGTTATGCGTCTTTCAAATGTACACTTCATCTTTGATAATGGAGATACAGCATTCAAATTTGGCTTTTGTTTGCTTGTATATTTATCTTTATTTTACAGAGGAGTTTTCTTAACTTAATTATTAGTTGCTTCATTTATCCCAAGTAAAAATTTGTGTGAATTGGATTTGCTAACAAAATCAAGGACACATTTGATGAAATTCATAGAAAGTCAGAAATGGTTCAATGTAAAATAGTTCTGTAAATGTTCAGAAAATATTGTTTAAAATGATGTAAAATAAAAACAGATAAAAAATATTAGCAAAATTTTGAGTTTTATTCCTTCAAAAATCTTTTGTTTATCGCCATCTTGGAAGGTTTCCATGGAAACGCATGCCAGATCGCATACTCCAACACATTTCATGCTTTTGAAGTGATGTATGATTATTCAGAACAGAAGAACCCATCAAAACAAGTAAATGAGTTTGGGTCAGTTTAAACCACATGTCATAAAAGGTTACAATTCTGTAAAAAAAATCTGTACTTATCATAAAAAGTATCTATTCTTATAATGAGACAGTAATTGTTTTTATACACATTATGCACATATGATGCATGTTCATCCAAGTGGTTAAACTTCATTGAAATGTCCTTAGCTGAAAGTGGGTATGATTGAGTTTGGCACAGCCATTGATTCACAACAGAATCCTTTTGTCAGAATATGAGAGTTCAGCTCGAAAGTTAGTTATTTCAGTCAACGGATACTGTCAAGGGAGCGAAATCTCTCACAAAAGGCTGTAACGTTTTAAACGACAACGATCTAGAGCTTGGTAGAGAAGGAATAATCGTCCAAGCAGCAATAGTGCCTTCCCATAGCGCATGTCTTCAGAATGGTGTGAAGGGAATCGAATTGATGGTGATTATTGTCAGATGACAGTAATCATCCAGGGCGGTGAGAACCTCCCAAGTTCGAAACTTTCTCTGATAGTGAAAGGGAGACAACTATCCACTTCGGGCCTCCTGCGCATCAGGTGTGGTGCTTGGGACTGAGTCTGCTGATCGGCTTAGTTAAACAGACCTAGCCCATTCACTTGAAGAACAGGAGTGTTTTGCTTGCTCTGCTGGTATTGCTGTAAGGCACTGTTTTCATGCTGTTGTCAAGCTGGTTGAATGGGTGTGAACCGACAAAAACCCAAGGCATCACCATCTTTCGGAGCTGAAGAATTTTGCAGTGACTTGTTTGAGAATTGTGGGTGTGGTAAGTGTGGTGTGTGTGCGTGCGTGCGTGCGTGTGTGCGTGCGTGCGTGCGTGCGTGCGTGCGTGGGTGTGGTGTGTGTGTGTGTGTGTTGAGTGTGTGTGTGTGTGTGTGTGTGTGTGTGTGTGTGTTTTGTGTGTGTGTGTGTGGTGTGTGTGTGTGGTTGTGTGTGTGTGTGTGTGGTGTGTGTGTGTGCGCGCGCGCGCGCGCGCGGCGTGTGGTGTGTGTGGGGGTGTCAGACCAGGCCAGGTAAGGAAGCATTGTACATTTTACTCGAGATTGGAAGCAATGATCTTTTGTGTTCAGATTATATCCATGATTTTGTGCATTTGGCTTTTTCATGTGTTACAGCATAAGTAGAGTAGAAACAACATATTTCTTGTTCTCAAACGTGTCGGAGAGAAGCGAATGCGTGACACCCTATTCCCATAAAGAGTGGGATGTTTTGATGGGTGCATGCGTGCGCATATGCGTATATGAATGCAGAGATAACCTTGATGTGGTAAGCCTGACTAACACATCACACTTAATTCACTTAAGCAATACCATCACGATGTTCCCTGTCCTGGACAAAGTGGAGAGCGTACCAGGAATGCATGGTCCCTAATTAGTCTCAGAATGGAAACAAGAGAGAGCTAGAGCATGCTGGGCAAAGTGTCCACTAAAGGCAACTATTATTAGCTATTTCTAATTATATCCTTTGTTCTTTGATGTTGAGTATCGACTAGTTTGTAGTTTTGCTTTATTAATCAATGATCGCTGAAACGAAAAACAATGTTCTAGCGTCAAGTCTCACAGAAGCTGTCGTTGAATATCAAGGTTTCTTTGTGTTAGGAACACTCCCAGTGGTTTCTGTATACAGAAGACCAAATGCAGCTGATATTAAGTTTGCGCGTGAAGTTTGTCCTTAGAGACCTCAAGTTGTTCTAATATACTTTGATCGCTTTGATGAAGATATGCTTGAAATTATATAAAATATAAAATGAAAATTACAAGGAGAAAGTAGAATAAAAAAGAAAACAACAAAGACAAAGAGGATACGAGGATAGAAGTCCCCACATAAAAGCAAACGTAAAAATCAAAATACCCACTGGTTTAAAGCAGTAACTGAGAATTGCAAAAGAAGAAAAAGTCTGATTCGCTGTCTAAAAAAAGCATGAATTGGACCTTCGAACTATTTTTCGCATGGTTTCGAGTCGCCCAAGACTTTTGCTAATTATTCCGTCCATCCGCCCATCTTTCAAAACATGATTTCGGTCCCGGCAAACCATTTTTCACATGATTCGAGTCACACAACAACTTACCATATTTTCAGGCTATCCGATTATCTTCCACTCAGATTTTAAACCTTAGAACCATTTCTCATGGTTTTGGTCATCCAAAACCTTAAATTACGCTTCCCGTCCAAACGCCACATTCCTACTTATACTCTTGGGCATGGGAACCATTTTTCTCAGGGTTTCGAGTCACCCAACAATCTTACTTATAATTTTGGGTCATCCGACAATTTTTTGTCTTTACTGCAGGGCCAGAGCAGTTACATAAGAGAGAGGGGGGAAGGAAGGGGTATGGGGTGCTGGAGGTCCTCTCCAAGTGGGGTGCAGGTGGTTACGTGCCAAATGAATTTTTTGCCACCCGGGGGTGGATGGGGTGGGGAGGGGGGAGGGGTGCTAAAGAACATTCCTGATTCACCCTCCTCCCCTTTAAATTCGACCCTGGTTGGAGAGAAAGGTCTTGTGCTTGTGCCACTGAAAAGTGAATTTTGTCAAGACATTTGGGTTGGGTCCATTAAGTGCCCTGCTCCATCTTCTCTTTCTCTGTTTCTCTCTCTGTTTGTTTTCCTCTCTCTCTCCCCTCTCTCGCTCCTCTCTCTCTCCTCTTCTCTCTCTCTCTCTCTCTCTCTCACTCCAACAGGTCACAAACACACGCTTACACACGGGCACACACACACACACAAAACACACACACACACACTCACACACACACACACACACACACACACACACCCCACACACACACACACACCCCACACACAAGCAGAGAGAGAGAGAGAGAGAGAGAGAAAAGAGAGAGAGAGAGAGAGAGAGAGAGAGAGAGAGAGAGAGAGAGAGAGAGGTGTTACATGCACAATTGCCCCGACCATTACAACAGAGAGCAAATTTTTCCCAACCAGTCCTATTATTTAAGAATCGGGGAAACGAGCCATCATGAAACATCGCAGCATGCAGAGGTGAGTGTGGCAGACTTGGATATGGGGATTCGATCTTTTCAGAGATGTTAATTTAAAACTTTTTCAAGTTCCAGTTCCCGTCGCCTGCTACCTAGAGTAAAGCGGGCTGTTATGTGAAACATGAAACTAGAATCAGAAACTACACTTCCAATCTCTTCATGGCAAAGAATCTCTGTCAATTTTGCTTCGATTTCTCATCAGCACTGCTGGTTCTGTATATTTCATGCTTGGGTGATGCCAAGATTTTCTGAAGAAACGTAACCACAGTCATGTTCACTGCAACATCTTTAAACATACCATTGTTCTTCACAAAAAGACAAACAAACCAAAAGGCCAGTAACACCACAAGTTTAATGGGACTTTCCCCACAAACATCTGTTTCCTATATATCTTTATTGAGTGCAGGAGATACCCCAAAAACAGGCGTGCAACCATATCAACTACTGAAGACCATACCACAGTCATCACGTAAATCAGCCCATTGAATAATTACATTTTCCAATTACATTAATATGTACCTACAAGAGATACAGAAACGTTGTTGCCACCCAAATCATCAAGCTTAAAAGGTACAAATGGAAAAACCCACCAATAGATAGCCATAATGGTCATGGCTCCACAAAAAGCACCAGTCTAAACTTTCATTTCGGTGACATAGGCTAGGGGATATTAAAACAACCGAGAGTTAATAACAGAAATCACTCAGTCGGTGTTTAGTCACTACTCCAGACTGAATTTGTGCTAAATGATCACCCATTCACGTTGAATAAGTGCTAAATAATCTACCCATCACGCTGAATTTTTTGCTGAATAATCTTCCTATAAGGTGAATTTGTGTTGAATAATTTACCCATTTTGGTTAAATTTGTACAAAATAATTTATCGTGTACATTGAATTTGTACTAAGTGATCTACTCATTCAGGTTGAGGTTTGCCAAATATTGTACTAAATCAGGCTGAACAGTGCTAAATAACTACCATCCGGGTGAAATTGTGCCAAGTAATCTATCCATTCACGCTGAATTTATGCTAAATAATCTACACATTTAGGCTTAATTTGTGCTAAATTATTTACCCCATTCAAGGACTTTGCGCGAAACAATCTATTTGTGCTAAATAGTTTGTGTTAAATAATTTTGCCCGTTCAATCCTTTCAGCTTGATTTTGTACGAAACAGTCCCACCCATTCAGGTTGAATTTGTACTAAATATATACCCATTGAATTAAATTTTCGCCAAGCAATCTATCCATTGGGATAAATTTTTGCTAAACAATATACCTCCTACAGGTTAATTCGCCTCCCATATCAACCCGTATGGACTGATTTGCCCTAAATAATCAACTCCATGTAGGCTGGATTTGTGCACAATAATTCACCCATGCGGGCTGGACTTGCACTAAATAACTACCTAGTGCAGGTTGAATCTGCCGTTACAATTGCCCCTTAAAGGCCAAATATGCCCAAAACTTGGTGAATTTGCCACATCGATCTACTTAATACGGGTGAATAATGATACCATTGCAGCTTCATTAACACCCTATGAGATTGGTTTAAAACCCAAACAATCAGCTCCAGGAAACCGAATTTGACCTAGATAATCTACCCCGTGGAGGGTGAAACTTAAACTTGATAATCTCCTCCACAAAAAACTGGATTTGACTCAATAATGTATTCTGCTGAGGCTGAATTAACCTTCAATAATCTACTCCATGTAGGCTACATTTGCTCAAGTTAATCTACTACTTGCAGGCTGAAATTCCCCCGAGTAATCTCCTCGTGCAGATGGATTTACTTTAAGAGCCTCTCTGTGCACGCTGAAATTGACCAAAATGAAAATTTCCACGCATGTTGAATTTGCCTAAAAATCAACTCCATGCAGACAGGATTTGATTAAATAATCTCCTTCTTGTGGTAACTTTACTCCTAACCCAGACAAAATGTACTGTAAAATCCCTTCGATGTTACAACCTGTCCCTGTGATAGAGGTCTAATGTGCCATGGCATTGGGCACTAGACATGTTAGGAGAAAAAAATGTACATTTACCCCCGTTTGTAAATGGGTTCCATATCATTCTGATGGTATGTGCTGTGCGGGGGAAAATCTGACCCACCATAAAAACAATCTGTCGGGTACGTTTTCAGAATGGCTGCCATTTCAGCACCAAACAATATAAACTAGGGCAGCGGGTTAGAGTAAGCATACTTATGGCAACTCTATCATGTGTGTTGCATTCCTTTTTATTTGTTTAAGTAAAAAGTGAGAATGTAAGATCATTGGGTAACATGTGAGAACGAGTTACATTTACAAAGTGGATTTACAGCTGAATTAGTGACATATCTAATCATTTCAGAATACCCTACAAGAAACACCAAGGGAACTACCATTTTTATTATCTCATCTATCCGTGGATACTGATGCTGAACATGTTACAGTTATCATGTAGATGCACAATGAGAAAAAAACATTTCTGTATGAAAATTAGTGAATCAGATCCATTACGTTCCCACTGCTATCTGAATTTCTGAAAGATCTGATGCCATAATTTTACTGCAACATTGAACCATTCCTTTACTTCTGGTTGTTTTTTGTCTGAGTTCAAATCTGCGGTTGTGTTTGAAACAATTTCCCTTTTCTCTTGGTTGTTCCTTCGTCTGATTCAAATCTGCGGGTTTTTGAAACCCCCGTTGAGTAACTCGCCCTTGGGGGCTGAAATTAAAACAAAAACAACTATAGACCTCTCTCAAACTTACGCTTCCTTTCAAGATCATTGAGAATATAGTATTCCTTCAGCTTTCCCGGGTCATCTTCACCGCAGAACTTGCTCTGCTTTTTACAATAAGGCTATCGCCCTTAACAGCACTCTTGATTGAAAACGAACGAACTGCATTTTAACCGAGGGTGATGGTTAAAATTTCTTTCCTTTCTATACTGGACCTGTCTGCTGCTTTTGATACTATAAGTTAATCTGTTTTTTTCTTTCTCGACTTCAATTTATTTTTGGCATTGTGGAACTGAAACTCTTGTTCATTCTTATGTCCCCTTGGCCTTATTCAAGGTGTTTCCATGATGGCCCTACCTTTTAAATTTTGCAGATTCGTAGTTTACCTTTCCCAAATCGATCTGTTCTGGCCCCTCTCTCTTTATCTTGTTTACTCATCTATCTATGACGTTTAAATTTTCAGCACTCTGTGTCTCTCTATAGGTTCTATGATGAAAAACGAACTTTATAAATCTGGGGAATGTTTAGCAATTACAGTAGCTGGTACTACGTTAAACAAATACCTTTAAAAAAAAAAGAAACAAAAAGTAATAAATCAGCGCAGCATATAAATGATTCTAGTGGACACCATGCTTATCAGAAACCAGTTTATTTGTGAACATTTCTTCAAATATTCTGTGCAACCATGTCAGTAGAACCCAGTGACAAGGGAAAAAACAATGACCATAAAAACAAACCCGCCAAATAACTCCAAATCAAAAAGAATGCCATAACTGTCTTTGAACAATCATCTTGAGATCAGACCATAAATCAAATAGGTGCAACCTTCTCAGTAGATTCCCACAATGAATTACCACCAACAGAAAAGACCCCTTTAAACATCAGAGATCACTGTGTCTATTATGAAAATCAGCCCATTAAATGAGTACCTCTGATGTCAAGGCAGAGTTATAGATTTGACTACTTTCCCAAATGAAATTCAAAATAAATCGAAGAAACGAGCAATAAACCCGAACGAAATCTATGCAAAAAAAATATAATACAGTATCCCACTGCTTTCATCAATCGATGTTACTTTTATCTGATAAGGCCTACCGCAAACTTTTTTTTTTAGCAGGTTATGCTTTTCTTCATTGTATGATCCATGCAAAAGTTTCTTTTTGCATTGTAAAAATTAATTTTTGATTTTAGATTGACTAACCAAAAATCTTACATGAAAGCAATAACATCTCATAAAACACCTGACTCTTTTTTTAATAGTTACTCAAAACAGATTTATCATTTACTGGTGGCAAGGGATAATTCCTCCTATCCTTGCTACCGGTGACTGGCATATTGAAAAAGAAAACACTTCGCCACCAATGTTCTATGACAGTTTATTTCTTTTAGCATCAGGCGAATAACACTACAACTTCTGTGTACAGCCGTATTGGCAGTTATCCATAACGTTTATCGCACAACGTCATGTAAACAGTCCTTCAGATAAACGAATTTGTCGGCATGAATTCTAATTCAGTAGGTTTAAACTCGAACGTCCATGGTTTCTCCCTCGTGCACTTGAAATATTGCATGGTACTTTCAGAAGATCAACAGGATGTTGGAGTCGTCACTGCATGTCGCAATCCGATCAAGGCTGGGTAATCAGGATGGGGCAGGCGTGGTTCTGTTTAAGCTGCCCCTTCACATCGTCCCCCCACCAATTTCTCATTTCATCTGAGTCCTCGGAACGCAAGGACGGCGGCAGAACAGGGTTGGCTGAACAAAGGCACCACAATAACATATTAACAAGAATAACAAATTGAGAAAACAACCATAACAACAACAGCAACAAGGAAAACAACAACTGCAACAAGATTTGCAACGCCGTTCAATACGCCAGATAAAACAGACACATTAGATTTTGGGAAACAAGACACACTTTCCATAATCCCCACACAATATCTATCTAAATCTATATATAATATAGATAGCTAAAAGTGCATATACACAAAGTGAAGAAACGCTTATTTTACCATCTGATATGAAACAGGCAACTTTTCGACAAATAACGTATTCTTCAGACGTTTTCCAACAACAGACATGGAAAAAAGCATGAAACAATGTTCTCCAGATCCATTGTCAGCACAATAAACAACAACAACAATGAATGAAGGACAAGTGGAATCGTGAGGACGATTCAAAAACAGAGGGAAGGGAGAGGATTGGACGAGGGGGGGGGGGGGGTGGGGGGGGGGAGGGGAGAGGAAAGAGGGGGGAAAGGGTACGTAAGAATTTGGTAAACCGAAAGAGGTGGTGTAAATCGAGTTTATTTACGGGCACACCTTGTGTGGTGGGGGTGTGTGTGTGTGTGTGTGTGCGTGCGTGCGTGCGTGCGTGCGTGCGTGCGTGCGTGCGTGCGTGCGTGCGTGCGTGCGTGCGTGCTGCGTGCGTGTGTGTGTGTGTGTGTGTGGTGTTTTGTGTGTTGTGTGCGTGCGTGCGTGTGTGTGTGTGCGCGCGCGCGCGTGCGTGAACAGGGTGTGTTGTGTGGTGGTGTGGTGTGTGTTTGTATGCGGCACGCGCACGATGTGTACGTGCACTTGTGTGTGTGTGTGTGTGTGTGTGTGTGTGTGTGTGTGGTGTGTGTGTGTGTGGGGTGTGTGTGTGCGCGCGCGCGCGCGTGCGTTTCTGTGATGGTGTAAGGGGAAGGAAGAGTGAGAGAGAGAGAGAGAGCAGGAGAAGAGAGAAGGGGAGAGAGGGGGGAGACAGTCACAGAGAGAGGGAGAGGAGAGAGAGAGAGAAAAGAGAGAGAGAGAGAGAGAGAGAGAGAGAGGAGAGAGAGAGAGAGAGAGAGAAGAGAGAGAGAGAGAAATTGAATACAATTGAACACAATTATAATGTTTCAGGCCCCGGGCCCAAAACAATGGAGGTGCAGTGCACACATAAAAAGAAAAAAAAAGAGAAATGACAACAAAATATATTTTTCGATGTACTCTAATGCTAATTTATCAGGGTATCTAATTATTCATACTGTATGGGATACGATTCCTCTCTTTTTTTTAAAAAAATGTTCATATCAATATCTCTTGTAATATGCAGATTTTCGTTTTCAAGTAATTGTTTTAGTTCAGCAGAGTTCACGTTTTGAAATGGTCTTTTCAGTATGTATTTTTCTCTGAAAGGCATTATAAGCATTGCATCTTAATAGAAAGTGGAGTTCTTTCTCAAATTGGTTACAAAAAGGGACATGCTTTGACATTTTCTTTGTATCTGCTATTTATATCAGGTCGTTTAACCAAAGACGAAATCCCTGAAATACATTTAAATTTGTTAACCGTAAAAGGTTAGATAAGGTTCGGTTGTAAAGAGACTTAAATGAATAATAGGTGTTGAAGCGATCACTTGAATTTAATTTGCAACCCAATCTTGCGAAACATCTACCATCCTTGCCTAAAAATCTTCTTAAACATATAACGATTTCCAACCCCACCCACTAACCACACTTCAAAAAAACCAATCAAACAAAACAACATTTAAAACATATGCCCAATTATTTTTATCGTTCTGTCCGTCCCTGCTATACATAAAGGGGTTAATCAAGGGAAAAATATGCTTGCTTGGGGATTTTATTCAGATCCATCCGCTGTAAAAGAACCAATACTAAGTGCTCTTTTGTGTGCGGTCTATAAAAGACTATACGACCATCCTCTTTGTAGGCCCATTGCATTTGGTGTTTTAAGGCTAACACTTAACATTTTTTACAGGCAAACAGATGGACCGCACGCTGAAGAGAGAGAGAGAGAGAGAGAGAGAGAGAGAGAGAGAGAGAGAAAAGAGAAGAGAGAGAGAGAGATAAGGAGAGGGGAGAGCGAGAGAAGAGAGAGAGAGAGAGAAAAGAGAGAGAGAGAGAGAAAAGAGAGAGAGAGAGAGAGAGTCAGACGAATAAATCAATTGCAACATTTACCAGGGTAATTCCGAGCATCCTTCTCCGGGCTACCATCGTGGGCATTGGGTGACCCCATGTTTTCGCTTCCTAACTTCGGCTTATTTTCTGAGCAACACACACACACACACACACACACACAAAAAACACAACACACACACACACACACACACACACACACCACACACACCACGCACACACAATGTCATAGACGAGGCCACCCCCCTTTAAGCACTACGATCTTTCCTAAACGTTCCCTGAATGAGATTAAAACGAGAGAGAGAGAGAGAGAGAGAGAGAGAGAGAGAGAAGAGAGAGAGAGAGAGAGAGAGAGAGAGAGTTTTATTCATTTATCATTTACCCTATTTAATCAATTATTCATTTACTTATATATTTTCTTTCCACTTTCAACCTGTCCCATCTTCTGTAAATTTCAGGGCATTGCCTCCATGCTGCTCATCCTGTCCATAGCCACACCCTGGTTTTTCCCACTGCACTGTTATCTGTTCACCCTGACAAGAAACCAGCCACTGTAATTTTGTTCGCTCCGACAAGGAACCAACCACTTAATTCTGTTCACCCTGACAGGAACCAGCCACTGTAATCTGTTCGCTCCGACAAGGAACCAACCACTGTAATACTGTTCGCTCTGACAAGGAACCAACTACTGTAATCTGTTCACCCTGACATGGAACGAACTACTGTAATCTGTTCGCTCTGACAAGGAACCAACTACTGTAATCTGTTCGCTCTGACGAGGAACCAACTACTGTAATCTGTTCACCCTGACATGGAACCAACCATTGTAATCTGTTCACCCTGACAAGGAACCAACTACTGTAATCTGTTCGCTCTGAAAGAAACCAACCACTGTAATCTGTTCACCCTGACAAGGAACCAACTACTGTAATCTGTTCGCTCTGACGAGGAACCAACCACTGTAATCTGTTCACCCCTGACAAGGAAACCAACCACTGTAATCTGTTCGCTCTGACGAGGAACCAACCACTGTAATCTGTTCACCCTGACAAGAACCAACCACTGTAATCGTTCGCTCTGACAAGGAACCAAACCATTGTAACCAACCACTGTAATCTGTTCACCCTGACGAGGAACCAACTACTGTAATCTGTTCACCCTGACGAGGAACCCACTATTGTAATCTGTTCACCCTGACAAGGAACCAACTACTGTAATCTGTTCACCCTGACGAGGAACCCACTACTGTAATCTGTTCACCCTGACAAGGAACCAACTACTGTAATCTGTTCGCTCTGATATGGATCCAACTACTGTAATCTGTATCGCTCTGACGAAGAACCCACTACTGTAATCTGTTCACCCTCACAAGGAACCAATTACTGTAATCTGTTCGCTCTGACGAGGAACCAACTACTGTAATCTGTTCACCCTGACGAGGAACCCACTACTGCAATCTGTTCACCCTGACAAGGAAGCAACTACTGTAATCTGTTCACCTGACAAGGAACCAATTACTGTAATCTGTTCGCTCTGACAAGGAACCAACCATTGTAACCAACCACTGTAATCTGTTCACCCTGACGAGGAACCAACTACTGTAATCTGTTCACCCTGACGAGGAACCCACTACTGTAATCTGTTCACCCTGACAAGGAGCAACTACTGTAATCTGTTCACCCTGACAAGGAACCAACTACTGTAATCTGTTCGCTCTGACAAGGAACCAACCATTGTAACCAACCACTGTAATCTGTTCACCCTAACGAGGAACCAACCACTGTAATCTGTTCACCCTGACAAGGAACCAACTACTGTAATCTGTTCGCTCTGACGAGGAACCAACCACTGTAATCTGTTCACCCATGACAAGGAACCAACTACTGTAATCTGTTCGCTCTGACGAGGAACCAACCACTGTAATCTGTTCACCCTGACAAGGAACCAACTACTGTAATCTGTTCGCTCTGACGAGGAACCAACCACTGTAATCTGTTCACCCTGACAAGAACCAACCACTGTAATCTGTTCACCCTGACAAGGAACGAACTACTGTAATCTGTTCACCCTGACAAGGAACCAACCACTGTAATCTGTTCACCCTGACAAGGAACCAACTACTGTAATCTGTTCACCCTGGCAAGGAACCAACCACTGTAATCTGTTCACACCTGACAAGGAACCAACTACTGTAATCTGTTCGCTCTGACAAGGAACCAACCACTGTAATCTGTTCACCCTGACAAGGAACCAACTACTGTAATCTGTTCGCTCTGACAAAAAACCAACTACTGTAATCTGTTTACCCTGACAAGGAACCAACCACGTAAAACTGTTCACCCTGACAAGGAACGAACTACTGTAATCTGTTCACCCTGACAAGGAACCAACCACTGAAAACTGTTCACCCTGACAAGGAACCAACTACTGTAATCTGTTCACCCTGACAAGGAAGCAACCCAAA
>JAFLJL010002923.1:2500-23523 GCA_018398815.1 Conus ventricosus
CTTTTTCCCTTCTTCTTCTCCATTTTGTATTAGAGTATGTGTGTGTGTGTGTGTGTGGTGTGTGTGTGTGTGTGTGTGTGTGTGTGTGTGTGCGGTGCGTGCGTGGTGCGTGCGTGCGTGCGTGCGTGCGTGCGTGCGTGCGTGCGTGCGTGCGTGCGTGCGTTTGTGCGGGCGTGTGTGCGTGCATGCGTGCGCGTGCGCATGCGATTGATATTTTCAGCAGTCTTAATATTTGATTTTCTTGTTTCTGTTTTTTTTTTCCCTGTGATGTTTCTGCATTTTGTATATAGTTATAATCTGCATATTCTTTTTTGTGGTTTTTTTTTTCTTAAGGCATCGTACCATCATTATAAAATTCGTATTCTCTCTCTCTCCCCTCTCTCTCCTCCTTCTCTCTCTCTCTCTCTCTCTCCTCTCTCTCCTCTCTCCTCTCTCTCCCCTTTGTTTGTCTGTCTGTTTGTCTGCCTCTCTGCCTGTCTACCTGTCTGCCCGTCTGTCTGCCTGTTTGTCTGTTTGTCTGTCGGTCGGTCTCTCCTGGTCTGTATCTACTACCGCTCTGTCTGTGTCACCGATCGGCGGTAGTAAATCAGCCGTCCATGTGTTTGGAGTAATGGTAGTTCAGAAATAGAGAGCGTGTGCGCGTGTGCATATGTGTATATGTGTGTGCGAGCGTGCGTGTGTAAGACTGGGGTTTTGGTTAAGGTGGAAGGTTAGGCTAGGTAGGGGCTGTGGAAATAAGACATACAATATTCTTGAGTTCCAATCTTGACTTGTTGAAGGGATGGAAGCGGGAGGTTGGTTTCGTTCCCGATTGTTACCCTTTTGTTACTTTGGTTCTACACCAGAGAAGGCGGGCAGGATATCGGCTGTTGTTGGTGTTGTCAAGTCTGAGTTGTTGTGGTAAATTGTCGTGTTGTTGCACGAGCAACAACTAGTCCGTTGGTCCGGCGTGTCAGCTCTGCGGAGGGATACGCTGCTCTGACCAATCGCTGTTTTTGTGTTGTGAGTAGAGTTCGCTTGGTTCCGACCAGGTCGGATGCGTTGGGGTAGCTTCACTTCGGTCCATGGTGTTCGTCGGAGTGGACGTGCCTTGTAGTTGCGGCGGGAGCGCCGTTAGTCGAGCTGAGTGGCTTCGAGTCATAGTTAGGGCCAGGTCCTCGTCGGGTCTGGTGTGCCCTTGGCCTGTGCCGGTTCTGTATCGTCTTCGTTGGCAGCCACTTGTAGCCAGTTGTAGAACTGGTGTGGTTGATCGTCTGTCTGTCCAGGTTGGTGATTTGTTATTGTTCGTGGTGTTGTGGTTCGTCATGTTGTCTTGTATATGGCGAGTTGTACTGTAGTTGTCTCATGTTATGTTTAGTTGTATTATGTTTGTTGCGTATACTGGTTGTCTGGTATGTCGTCTTGGTTCTGTGATTGAAACTTCTTGTCAGCCGGTTTGTGTTGTTTACCTCTTTTCTGTATATATCTGTAAGTAGTGTACATGGTGGTTCCTGAGTTCGTTTGTCATGTGACAGTTTGGCGAGACAATGTGAGTTCGATATAATAACCGTTGATGGACGGTGATGCAGATAGTGGGTTGTGATTAGTTCATGTTAATTTCAGGAGGGTCAGTAAGAAGGTAATACGAGGTTGCATTTTGTTGAGGATCATATGAGTCGGGTGCAGATATGTCTGCGGGAATCGTAAAGGGATTGTGCTCAATTTCAGTTGTAAATAGTAGTAGTTCGTTGAATTGATTAACGATTTCGGAGTTGACCTGTCACAGCATTGGAATCGGTTAACTGTGCAGTAGGGCCAAGGCTAATTGGTAGTCGAGTGGTTTATACTGGAGTACGGTCGTGACCATTCAACTTATATTGGTGTCTTTTCACTTTCATTACGAGTCTTGGTTCTCGACGCGGGTGTCGTGCGCGTGCGGACTGTATCTGTGACGTGCGTATTTGGTACAGGACAGTGAGTCCATATGGTTAAGGTGCCTTGAGGTGTTGCAACGCTTGGGTGAAGAATAAAAGCCCGCTTTACTTACTTTTATATACATTTATTTTTTTAATTTACGTAAATATTTTGAGTTAAAAATGAGCCTCACAAACGCGTCTGAGTTTGAAAAACTGCCAGCCGGCGCACTGGTGAAAGGTAGTGACAAACAATTAATCAATATGTTTAGCGAAGTAGACATGGACATCATTAATCCTACAAATGTTCATGAAAGCGTAGCACATGCTATTTCTAAAATCCCAGAGTTTCTTAAGATGGAACCGCCAGTAAAAGTGTTGTTGGCCGTTCTGATTGATTATATAACACCCGATGATACTAACATGGAAGTCTGGGTTTCAACTAAACAGAAAGAAGTTATTAGCTATCGCGACTTTAATTCTAACTGGGCTGATTACATGCTTACACAGTTTAACCATGCAAGTGAAGAAGCAAAGTTAAGGGGTTCTGGCTGGTCTGAAGGGACAGTCCTTCAAATTATATTGAAACAAACAAAGTTCTATCCTATAGTTGGCAATTCTCACCTTCCTCTCCCAAAAGAGTTAGTTTTAAAACGAGCAGTCTTAAACATAAAAAATTCTGACAACATGTGTTTTATGTGGTGTGTTTTAGCACATTTACATCCTGTTAAAAAGAACGCAGAAAGAGTATCTAATTATGAAGCATACAAACAAGAGCTGAACTTTGATAACATAACCTTTCCAGTGAGTATAGAAAGTATATCTCAGTTTGAAGAGCAAAACAAGCCAATCACCGTAAACGTATACACATGGTCTGTAGAAGCTGATCTAGCGCCTCTAAGGGTTTCTCCCAATGCTCCAACTTTAGGCGAACCGCTTAACAAACATGTAGACTTGATACTGTTTGCAGATAGTACAAAGAGCCATTATGTATTAATCAGAACAATAAGCAGACTTATGGATTTTACATCAAAGGATCATGCTAAACAAGGGCTTTGTAGAAAGTGTCTGGTCAGAATCCCAACTATAGAAGCAGCCGCCAGTCATAGAACTCATTGTAAAAGTTTTGTAGACTGTGAAACCAAACTCCTCACACCTAAACCAGGGTCTAAAGTTAGTTTTAAGAATATACACAAAATGCAGATGAGCCCGTACGTGGTTTATGCCGACTTTGAATCGATCTTACCGCAGTACTATGGTCCGCAACAGCAAGAGCAAAAAACAACGTTATTAACCCACCATCAGATCTGTTCGTATGCGTTTATTGTTGTTAGGTCAGATGGGGCGCACACACGCCCAGAGATTTACAGAGGCCCCAACGCAGCTAGTAGATTTCTAGAGCAGATGAAACAACTTCGCAATTACTACTCCAACCAACTAAATCTTTCAGGCATTGTTTATGACTCCTAAAGACCAAGAACGTTATGACTCATCTACACATTGTTGGATTTGCAATAAAGAATTATTAGGCAACGAAGTAAGAGACCACGATCACATTACTGGAAAGTTTAGAGGGGCTGCACACAACAATTGTAATCTTCAGCTTAAGGTTGACCCTAAGACATGGAAACTGCCTATCTTCTTTCATAACTTAAGGGGCTACGATTCTCATTTTATCATGCAAGCAGTAACTTCTGAATATAAGAGGGTTACCTGCATTGCACAGTCTTCAGAAAAGTACATGACGTTTACTCTTGACTCTTTATCCTTTTATGACTCTGCCCAACATCTGATGGCTAGTTTAGATAAGTTAGCAGGATTGCTACAAGACTTTCCAATTACTAAACAATACTTTGATCCATCTTTAGTGCGCAAAGGCGTCTATCCTTATGAATACATGAACTCGTGGGACAGGTTTTGATGAAGACTCGCTTCCTCCTAAAGGCGCTTTCTTTTCTAGTCTTAGAGGCAAAGACATAACTGATTCTGAATATGAATACGCACAGAAAGCCTGGACAGAATTACACTGTGAAACAATGGGCGATTATCATGATCAATATTTAATGGCTGACGTGTGTTTATTGGCAGACGTATTTCAGAATTACAGAACTACATGCATGAAACATTACAGCTTAGACTCATCACATTACATCTCTGCCCCTGGCCTTTCTTGGGATGCTTTCTTAAAGTCTACAAACATTCAGATCGACTAAATATCTGATCTACCCACACTCCAGATGATTGAAGACGGGCTGAGGGGAGGTATTAGCATGGCCTCACATCCTTACTGCAAAGCCAACAACAAATATTTAGACGATTATGATCCCACTAAACCATCCAACTTATCTAATGTACTTAGACGCCAACAATCTGTATGGATGGGCCATGAGCCAACCGCTCCCACTGAGAAACTTTACAATGATAAAAGGACCTCATGAATGTCAATACTGTGTTAAGTATGTTGTCACAGCTTCCAACTAATAATCCAATAGGGCTAATCTTGGAAGTAGACTTAGAATATCCTTATGAACTACACGATCTCCATAACGATTACCCCCTAGCCGCAGAAAGATTAAAGATGAGTCCTATCGAACCTCCTAAACTTGTGCCCAATCTTCGCAACAAAACTAAATATGTGTGTCATTACAGACTCCTACAGTTTTACTTAAGACACGGGCTGAAACTAAGGGCTGTTCACAGAATCATTGCTTTTGACCAAGAACCCTTTATGAGGCCATACATTAAGAAGAATACTGATCTCAGAACCCAAGCCACTGACGCTTCAGAAAAAGACTTCTTTAAACTGATGAACAACAGCTGCTTTGGCAAAACCATGGAGAATCCACACAAACGTAAAGATGTAAAATTAGTTACAAAAGAAAACCAAGCAATTAAGTTTGCTTCTAAACCAAACTATCAAGACTTTAGAAGATTTAACGACAGCCTGGTTGGCATTATGATGAAGAAAAAGGATGTTAAGTTAGATAAGCCAGTGTTTATCGGCTTTACCGTATTAGAGTTGTCTAAATTGTTAATGTTAGAATTTCTGTACGACTACTTTAAACGCGGGTACCCAGAAGCAAGAGTCCTTTACACAGACACTGACTCTTTTATTCTAGACGTTCCCACAGAAGACTTTTACAAAGACTTAGAAACAGAAGTAGCTAAAGGGGCTGATGGGTGGTTACGACACATGCGACTATCCTAAAGGCAGTCCTTTACATTCAACTGTAAACAAGAAAGTGATTGGAAAGATGAAGGATGAACTTAATGGGACAGTTATCAAAGAATATGTTGGTTTGAGATCAAAGATGTACAGCGTTGCCAGCCAGACTTCTGTAATGAAGAAGGCTAAAGGCATAAGTAAAGAAGTTGTCAAAAAAATATAACTCACGACAACTACAAGCAAGCTCTCTTTGAAAACAAAGTATTTCATCACACAAATGTTAATCTGCGCTCTACTCTTCATCAAGTAAACACAACTGCTGTTAACAAAAAAATCACTAGTCTCTAACAATAAAAAAGAGAACTTACGTCAATCCTGAGTTCTCATATGCTGTAGGGCATTGGAGAACTTTTAAAAGATTAACTTGACTGACTTGGCTTGTACTTAACTTTAGAACCTAAAATAGTACTTACTTAAGAACCTAACAAGAACTTAGCTTAAGAACATAACAAGAACTTAACTTAAGAACCTAACTAGAACTTATGTTTTTTGCACTTTACTTGTAATTTACTTGCACTTAACTTAGAAGTACTTTTGATAACTAACTTAACTTGTACTTATTTAGTTCTTAACTTGTACTTTATCTAGTTCTTAAAAACTATTACAGAGAAAATGGGTCTACTGCAGGAGGTTGCACCTTTTTTTGCAGAAGGCGGTTCTTCTTTTTTCTGTGGGGGCTTGCGGCTTTGTTGTTAGGTATGGTGTTAGGTATTTGTATGCTAAAAACCCACCCCCAGCAACAACAGCAGCTCCCAATACATAATGATACATCTTATCGTTTGATTGTGTTGTTGTTAATTGGGCTGTTGTTGGCGGCGGCGATGCTGTATTACTATCTAACAATTTTTGTTCTGCTGATTGGTTTGATTTTCTCAGCCTGTTCCATTCAGCTAGTTTACGCCCAGCCTCAACACGCCCAGGACTTTTAGACTTAGTAACATTACTCACTTGTGGCACATTCACCTTTTGGTACATTCTGTTTGCGGGGGGTTTCCTGGGGAAATGCCCTGTAGCGCCTTCTTCCCCCTGACGCTCTTTTTTTTTATTGCAAATTTTTTTTAAATTTTTGATCAAATTTTAATATGTTTAAAAAGAAATTTAAATCCCATGATGAATGGGAAAATAAAAACCTTTCCCAAAATCTTTTGTAATGCAAAAGCTAGAGTTTCTAGAGATTTTTTTAAAAAGGGAAATCTTGTGAAAAATCGTATTTTAAATCTTTTCGAATAAACCGGGCCCCAAACCTTACTTACAAAATTGGGCATTTAGCCCCAAATAAATTGTCGGCCCCAAACCGACCCAAACCCAAATTTTTGACCCTAGCTTGTTCGTACCGGCATATTTACTTCTCAACGTTAAAGTAGGCTTTTGGGTTGGGAAATTTGTTCAATACTTTTTTTCAACGCCTAAATATGCCCTATTTTTTCCACAAGAAAGCCAAAGAGTAAAATTTTTTCTTTATGGCAGTGGTCTAGGGATTAGCCCTGCTTGCCCCTCACACTTTAATATTTTCGTTAAAATCCATTTTAAAAAGAAATAAAAAAAATATAATATTTTTAAAAAAAAACCAGGGTTTAACGGGGGTTAAATTTAAAGCGCGCCTATCTTTGGCGTTATAGTTTTTAAAACCCTTGAAAAATTTTTGTTAGGAAAAAAACCCCCCAAACATGGGGAAAGATAAAGATTCCCAAAAATATTGAAAACTTTTTTTTTAGTTTTTTTTCCCCAAAAAAAAGATTATTTTGATTAAAAAGCACATAGACAGTTTTTCGTATTATGATTATTTTAATTATTTTTTTAGTTAATAAAAAGATGAGTAAAAAAAAGATTATCAATACGATTTACCACTCGCTGTAATTAGCCCCTTTTGTATGGGTTAGCGTGTTAGCAAAAAAAAAATTTTTAAAAATGAAGCCGGCGGTTTTAAAGGGGGTTTAAGACATTGAGGACTTTGTTAAGGTTAAAGTTGAAATTTTACCGGGGAAATTGCTTTTCAAAAATTTCTTTTTTACAAGGGGATTATCCCAGAAAATGGGGTTCTTTAGAAAGTTTAAATTTAAAAGAAAAAAATTTTAAAAAAAGAGGGGGAAAGTAGTTAGATGGTAGGAGGAGCTATTGTTTAAGGGCCTTTGGGGCCCTTTTTCTGGAAGCAATTATAGGGTTTAGAAATTGGGGGGCCCGTAAAGAAAGAGAACGCCCTTAAAAAGGCAAAAAAAGTTTTAGCCAAGGCAAGAGACGCTTCCGCCCCAAAAGCCGAATTGCTCATTTAACTTTTTTAAAAAAAAGTTAAGAGAACAGGGCCAGCAGAGAAACCCCCTTTACAAACTTTTGATGAGGCAAGGGAATGAGTATTCTTAGTGACGGGAAAAGAATTTTTCTAACAACGCCACCGCCAGAAACTGTCTGACTTTTATGAACCATCAAAAGAACAGAAAAAAGCAAAATTTTTTTTTTTTTTATTGTGGGGCTTGGGAGCAACTTTTATTCTCGCACAAACAATCAAAAAAATTAAAATTTAAAAAAACAAAATTTAAAAATACAGTCCTTTTAGGGAAACAATATATGCCCAAAATTTAAATTATTCTCCAAAGGGGGTTTTGGGAAAAAGGAAAGACTGCAAATTAAAAAAACTGAGTAAAAGGCCCCTAGAGTGTCTGAACCCAGATCAAAAGACTGGCTTAAAAAAACAAGAAATTTGGCAAATATATCTGCCTCCCCCAAAAAGAATAAAAGGCCTAGATTTTTTAATCATTTTCCAAAATGACCCCCACCAGGGGAAACTTCTTTTTTTCCCACTTGATAAATTTTAGAAGAAAAAAGTTTAAGTATGCTCTGACGGGTTTGTTGACTGGTTTCCCAAATAAAAAAACCCCCGAACCTTTAACGGATAAAAGCTAAACGGGCGTGGCTGGGTTTTACAACAAATATACATCCCGGGCCCTTTAAAGTATCCTGGGTTACCCAAGTTGAGGGTTTGGAAAAAGAGTTTAAAGGTTCTGCCAACCAGCTTTTTTTAAAACATCATGTTCCCATTTAAGGAGAGGGATCCCGGGCAACCATCGTCACAAGCCCTAGTGGGAAAACTTTAAAAAGGGAATTTTCTAGCTAAAAGCCTTTTTTTCCCTATCAATTTCACAGAAAAAATTATGGACCCCTAGAAGTACGCTAAAAGTACACTAGAAGTACAGAGAGCGCACACAAAAGGGGGTTTAGGAGATTCCCTTTTGAACCCCTTAGGGCGCCTTTGAAAAAATGAAAAATTTTAAAAAGCGACGGGCTGAAGCCAGTAAACGGGGATCAAAAAAAAAAAATTTAGCATTACGAAGCCACCCAAAGGGCCCAATCAAAAACTCTTGCCTTTTTGGGCAAAAAAGAAGATACTTGTATTTTCCTGGAGAGGCAGAAGGCGAGGTTAGAATTAGAGCTACAGTTCCTATAGGGGACTTTAGATGTGTATGAATTGAGCAAATTTAAAACAAAACCCTCCCGTAAATTATTTAAGAAAAAAACTTCCCCTTCTGGGGCCGTGTACAACGTCAAAAAAGGCCTCCCCCTAAAAGATCCTTTTTTTCGCAAAAGATTTGCAAGTTTCCCCCCAAAACCCGGGATTTAACAAAAAAATAGGGGTTTATTTATTTGTTAAACTTATTTTTTTGCTAAATTTATTTTTTTGCTCTTTTTTGGGGTTTAAAACCCGATCATTTTGTTTTTTTTTCAATTTTTTTGTTTAATTCACCAGTGCCCAAAAAAAAAAACCTTTTCGCGAAGTAAAGTTTTTTCTCCC
Organism: Conus ventricosus; assembly: GCA_018398815.1. Classification (NCBI taxonomy): domain Eukaryota; kingdom Metazoa; phylum Mollusca; class Gastropoda; order Neogastropoda; family Conidae; genus Conus; species Conus ventricosus. The sequence goes on from JAFLJL010002923.1 coordinate 11,403, forward strand.
CCCTTTTAAATTTTTCAATTTTTGTCTTTTAATAATCACCCGCCCAGCCTAAGCTTCAAAATTCTTCGTGGGGTAAGGGTTTTCAACCCCCTTTAATGATTTGGGCTTTTTTTAAATTTTAAAATAAATAAATTTTTTGTGACCCCGGGGAAAAACACTGGCCCAGTGGGGCTTTTGTAATTTAGGAGTTTTTTTTTTTTAAAAACAGCTTTAAACCAACCAAGACATGGCCCCCTAACCCAACCCGGCCAAACCTCCTAATGCTAAAGAGGCGGGCGCCCCAAACCCCCCATTAGCTAAAACAGAAAATCCCAGCCCCAGCACTTACGCAAGCTAAAAGTGAGGACCCGAAATTTAAACAAAAAAAAAAGGGGGGAGTTTTAAAAAAGCTTTAGCATATTTTCTTTTTTTAATTTTAAATTACCCAAAGGGGCCCCTTTTAATTTCCTTTTGAATTTCGGGGTTAAATTTTTGCTTTAAACCTAAACTGTTTGAACCTTCCTTTTTTAAAAATTTTAAAGGAGTTTTTTTTAAAAAATTTTAAATCTTTTTTTAAAATTCGTTCTTAGAAATTTTTCCCTTTTGGGAAAAAGGGCCCCCTTTTCAATTCATAAAAAGTGTAAAAGGGAAAATTTAAAAATTAAACCCCTTTTTTTAATTAAGGAAAAATTTTAAAGCCCGGGGGGTTTATTTGGGTTAGGTTTTGTCTTTTAACCTCACAAATTTTTTGTAAAGGATGAAAACATGGGTGTTTATTTTTGGCCTCCGTTTTTTAATTAATTTTGAAAATTTACGGAATTTAAGGGAAGGACACCCCCAAGTTTTTTTTCAGCCTTTATTTGGTAGGCCTTTGGGGGATTGGGGGGATTTTCTGGCAAAATTTTAGGTTTTTCCCCCCCTCGGAGAAAATAAATAAGAAAAATTTATGGAATTTCCCTATATGATTCTAAGGGGGGAAAATTTTCAAAACCGACAGTGTCCCCCAACATCAGCTAAGGACTTCTTTCTCTGAAAGCATATATTCAGACCCTGCCAAGCTTTTTTCAATCTTTTTTTTCTGTTTTTTTCCCTGGAACCAGACTAAAAGAATGGGCCCTTCATTCAAACCCCTTTTCTAAAATTGTTTTTTTTATTTATACTTTGGGGGGTTTCGTATTTAAAAAATTTTAAAAATTCCAAGAAAATTTCAGGAAGTAAAATCCAAGCATTCTCTCTTTTATAAATTTTTTTTCGTGTTTCCCAAAAATCTTTTTCCCCTTTAAGTTTCTTATCTCTTTTTAGGGTAGGTATTGCTGTCTTTTTTTGTCTTAAAATTTCTTTTCGTTTGAAAAACCCCTGTCATCTGTATATTCAAATCCATAAACATTTCCTGGCACCCCTATTAATAAAAACTCGTTTTTTCTGCTAGGTTTTTTAGTTTACTGCAGGCATTTAGGAGCTAGCTCCATTTTTTTTTTCGGGCCCCTCAAAGACATTCTTTTTATAATATTAAAATTATAATAAAAAAAATTTTTTATAAGCAATCAATAAAAACAATCTCCCAATAAACAACGTTTTGAATTGGGGGTCAGTCCGTAAGCTAGCTTAGCGTGCTTAATCTTTCAAAATTTTCCTTTATTTTTTTTAGCTCTTTTTGCCCCTTATTATAAAAATTTTCACTTAAACATTTTTCAAACTATCTTTGTCCTTAGTGTAAAATAATACAAACCCATTTTAACTGCGATCTAAAGTCTTTTAAAAACCCCGATTATATTTTTTTAGTTAAAGCCACACGAAACTAAGGCGTGGCGCCCCCTAAAGGCTAGCTTTGACGGCTTTTTTTTTTTTTTAACAAAGTCTTTTTCCCCGCCGAACAGCAAACAAAAATAAACAGCGTTTCAGTTCCCCCAAATAGTCTATAGTAAAGTTCTAAAAAGTCCTCAGTTTGTCGCAAAGGGTTTAACTAAAAATATTTTTTTCCCTCTGGGCCAAATAACTTCCTTTCTTTGTAAGATTGTTGTGCTTTAAAGGGGTTTTGGGAGAAAATAACAAAGTGTTTGTAATGAAAACCCGTATATTTTGTAACAAAAACAAGTAGAAAACAGTTTTTCCCCACCCATTTAAACCCCCAGATAAAGAACAGTGCGGATCTTTTTGGGAAAAAACTTCAAGCTATCCATTTTGTTTTTTTTTAGAAAAATTTTTTCTGCATTTTTTAAAAAGCCACATTTTTTTAGCCTTTTTTTCTTCAATGTTTTAACTGGCATCACAAACCATAAAAATGTGCATTTTTATTGGGGCCTTTCCGGGCTGGGGTTTCTTGTGAATAAATTTTTTTATACCATCTTGCCCCATCCTTTCTCCACTTCCCAAACAAACTGTTTTCAAATGTAGAAACTAAAAAAACCGCCAAAGTTTATATTTGTTTATTAAGTAGTCTTTTGACCCCTTTCATCATAAAGGCCCAAGTTTTTTTTCCCTACGCGATTTAATGCGGGTCCCCTTTTCCTTTCCCCCCCACAAATACCTTTTTTATTTCAAACAAATTTTTGGTGAAAGGAAAAGTCCGGGGCCCTGAATACAACTGGGTCAGACCCTTTCCCTTTAAATTTCACAGTCAACCTTCTCAATTTTGGGTTTATTAAAAAAGCTTCTGATTTTCCTGAAAAGGATTGTTCCTTCGTAAACAAGGGAAAAAAATTCCCTTTTTAAAGGGCTTTAGAGACTGATTTTGTTTTAGTTCCAGAGAGTGCTCGCGTTTTTTCTAATTTTTTGTAAGGAGTGTAAACTTTTTTCATAATAAATAAAATGTTTTTTTTTTTATACTGGGTTAAAATTTTTTTCCCGGGCCCTTTTTAGGGGTTTGTAACAACATCAAACTCAAGAGAAATGTCCCCTAAATGTGTAAATTTTGCTAAAGGATCTTCAGACAGAAAACAGAAAACGCTAGGAATTAAAAGTTAGATCCCTAAGTAAGTTTTTCTTTTAGGCACCTTGATAATATGGCATAGCGTCTTTAAACTCAAAAAATTTGGGGGATGCCGAATCTTGTTTCCAAATGCCCCCGCTTCTGCCCATCTTTAACATCATTCTTTGGGATCGCCCGCTTTTAAAATCTGTGCTTGAGACCGTTTGAAAATCTTGTATTCCCGATTTAAAATTTTTCTTTTTTTTCTTTTTTAGGCAAACCTTTGATCAAAAAAGGGCAAAAAAAGTCGGGCCCCGCTTAGTACAAATACTTCCTGCCCTCCATTTTTAATTTCTATAGTTTAACGGGTTGCCCTGCCTTTAAATTTGCAACAACGTGCCTTAGGGTCCGTCGATTTTTAAAATCTATTTTTAATGATAGTTTAGCGTGCCGGCATTATAACATCGTCAGCGCCCAAAATCTGGGGAAATTTACTGTTAAAGTTTGTTTTAAAGGTGAACCCGTTTATGGGGTATTTACACTAAATTTCAGTTTGCCTTTAAACCCTTTTTTTGCCATGGGGTTCCTTCTCTTTTTTTGTATGGTCGAGGGGCACAACCTATGATTCAATTTTTTTTTTTAAAAAAAAAAAGAATATAAATAAAAAATAGGTGGATTTTGTCCCCTTGATCCGTTGAAGAAAGAAGAATTTAAAAAGAACTGGGGCCTTCATTGAAGAAAAACTTGAAGGAGCGGGTTCTTTTTCCCCAGACAAAAGGGCAAGAAAATATTGCGAGAAAAAAATTCAATATTCTATAGAAGCTTGGACGGGGAGTCCAGGCGTGCAGATCCCCAACGATTTTTAAAAAGAAGGGGGCATTTGTATATTTTAAAAAATGGTGCGGAGAGCGCGCGAAAAGGGTTTCTTCAACGCAAAACCCAAAAAAAGTTTTTTTTTAAATAAGCACAATAAAAGGGGAAAAAACCCTATTGCTAAGGGAAACAATTAAACCTTTTTGAACTTAGAGCCGGGGAAACCGTTAGTCATTTACAGAACTTGGAGCGGGGGGGGTGCCAACCAATTTTGAATACAAAACATTCCTCTCAAAAATTTAAAACAAACAGCAGATGAAAATAATGCAGAAAATTTTAAACGAGGTTAAGGTGGAGACAATTAGAAAAAACCCTAGCAACAATTGATGTCCTCCATTGCCCGTGCGGGGCCTCCCGGGGGGTTTTAGAGGCTTTTTACGACAATAAGAGAAGGGGAAATAATCTCGGCCCCAGCAAAAAATTATTAAACTAGAGAGAGAAAATAGAAGAAAAAAAAAATAAAATGGCTGAAAAAAAATTTAGGGCAAGAAAAAAGGTAGAATACGCAGAAAAAAAAGGAGTTAATGGGGAAAAGGGAAAGGGAGTTTAAACGCGATTTCTATTTCAGAGGGAAAACTAGAAACTCAAACAACCAGATTCAAAAAACTTTTAAAAAAGAATACTTCATGAAAAACCCCTACGCCCGGCGAAAAAATAAGGGTTCTGTTTTGGGAAGAGGGGAATTTTTCAGTAGTTAGCATATTAACGGGTTTTTTTTTGGGGGGTTTTCTATCTCTACACTCGTTTTTGCTTTTAACCCGGGGGGTTTCGCCAAAAGGGCAATAAACCCTCCAACACCTCAGCCTGGTTTAAAAATTGGATTAGAAAAACCCAAATTTCATCAATTTGCAAACCTATTAAAGAAGTTGCCGCCAAAAACGATTTATGCACTGCCGGTATAATTGGCAGTGTTGTTAGTTTTTTTTGTCTACCATAGGCAAAGTTGCTGGTTATATGACTGACCATCTGTTGGGGCGTTAGGAGTGCTAGCTGCTGGGTTTAAATTTTTTGTGAAATAAAGTCAGCTAATCCAGTAAAAGTTAAAAACACAACAAGGGTTTTTCTTTTTGCTAGTGGATGTCAGGTTTGGGACATTAAAGGTGGGGGTGCTTTCGGGTTGCTTTTCTGGGTGTGGGGGGTTTATAAGGATCGCTTTTTTTCAGGGGTAGGTACTTTTTTTAAAATGGATGGAAACAGGCCTTTTTTGTTTAACCATTTATTGTGCCCTTAAATCTTGGTCGTCTCCCGCTATGAGGGTTTCATTGTTTTAATTCTGTATCATGCCAATCTGTAGTCCCCAAAGGGCGAGGGCGCATGTATAATCCACAACCCCCAACAAAATCAACCTTTGACCTAGTTTTTGCAAAAACGTCTTGATACCTTTGTATGCGGCAGGCCCCAAACAACAGCAGGGGTTAATAGCATCCCTTTTAAATAGCTAGAAATTTCTTTCTAGCATCAAAGCTTTAGATTGATTACTAAGCAGACTTTGGGTTTTGCTTGTCCCTAAAAAGACACCAAAAAGTTGTTTTTTATGGATCCCTTGAGTCTTTGCCCGCCTGGAAATTTTTAGGCCTTTACTTTTATTAAGAAAAATGGGTTTTTCCCGGCATTAGGGTGTTTTTTTTCTTGGACCCCCAAACGAACTTGTGCTTTTTGGGGGAAAAAGGGGGGGGCCCGGGCCCGTAGTCATAAGTATATTCTCTTTTTACGCCCCCCCAAAAACAAGTCCTAAACCCCCTGATTTCGGGCTAATTTTGTTAAAATAAATTTAAGGGGTTAATGTTAAATTCGTTGCAGATTCTTTTTTATATGCAATTTTGTCCATTGGGGTGTTAAATTTGGGTAAACGCCCTTGTCGTTAGGAGGGGGACTTTTTGGGTTAGTTAGTGTTCCCCCTGTACTGGAAAAAAACATGGGAAAATTATATACTGCCCCTTTCTAAAAGAAATTTTGGAAAGGGTTTTAAAAGGTTTTTCATATGAAAAAAACCACGCCGTAGTTGCGCAGTAAATTTGGGAAAAATTTTAAATGATTCTGGAAAAAAAACCCTGGGTGGGGTGGGCCATGTGATGGCACTCTGTCGCCCCTTTTTTTGGCGGGTTTAAAAAAATTTAGTTAGGGGGTTTTCAAATTTTGCTTTTGGAAACGTTTTGATAATCTACTGCAATTGTTAAAAATTTCTGAATCCAAAGATTTGGGGTTTTAAAACGCCTTTCCCACTTTTAAGAACAAGTTTTAATAAAATTTAAAAAAAACTACCCTTTTTAAATTAGTTTTTTTTTTAAAAATTTTTAAAAAAGTTAAAAAAGATGTTTAAACAAAAAACCAAACCCAAAAAGAGGGTGTTTTTTAACTACCCCAATTTCAATTGGCCCCGGGGGGTTTTTTAGGATTGCCCTTAAAGAAATTGGGGTTTTAAAATAAAATGGTTTAACCCTAAATTAAGGGACTCAAAATAATTGGAATTTAAAAAAATTTGTAACGAGGGGGGGACCAAGTAACTCATGAAAAATACCAGAAGGGGTTTTTACAATTTTTTTTTCTTTTAAAAGAAAATACTTAGGGAAAATGGTATATTGCTAAAAAAATTTAAAAGAGGAAACCCCAAAAAAATTTCTATTAATTTCCCCCAAGAAGAAAGAAAAGAGTACACTTTCCCTAAAGGGGTTGGTTAAAAACTTGGGGTTCCACAAATAGTGGGCAGAGCTTATAAAATTTGTACAAAGAAGGTGTTTTCAATTTGAAGGGAATAAAAACCCCCCGATTTTCTCGTAAACCCCAAATTTTTTATGTCCCTTTTCAAAAAGTTTTAAAAAAGAAACTAATTTTTTTTAAAGGCTATCCGTCTACAATTTTTACGAGCAAAAACCATCAATTAAGGCCCGGGTTTTTTTTTCGATTAACAGTTATACAGGGTTTTCGGGGCGGTGAATTTAAAAAAATTAATTGAGGGGTTTTTTAAAAACCCTTAGATGTAAAAATAACTAACCAAGATGGAAAACCAGTTGTTTGTTCTGATTTATTAATAGAGCTAGAAGTAGAAGATAATATTAGAAAAGTAGGGAGGGCTCAGTCCCGCGGACGTTCTTAATTTTTATGTCATTGTAGAGAATGTGAATATTTTCGTTCACGATCACCAAATCTTATCTTGCGCAGAAACCCCGTTTCAATGTGCTGATTACGTCAATTTTGGCGGTTTTGGGTGTTAATTTTTTTGTAAAATAGGTGTTAATTTTGGCCAAAACTGATATGTGATGGACGTGATTTGTATGTGAAAAGGGGGTTATCGTGCAAAATAACATGGGTGAGCTTGAACGAAGATATTTACATTCTCTAAAGTAAAAATATTTGCAGACGACACCAAGGCTTACTCTGCCATCCGAAATATTGAAGACAGAGATCATTTACAATTGTGTATACACAATCTAGTGAAATGGACAAATACTTGGCTATTGCAGTTTAATAGCGAGAAATGCAAAGTTCTGCACCTTGGAAAGAATAATCCACACTATCAGTACACAATACTGGAAAATGGGGTTAATAGAACACTGGAAAGTACTATTGCTGAGAAGGATTTAGGTGTCACCATGGACCCAGATTTGAACTTTGATACTCATATAAACAACATTGTGAAAAAGGTAATCAAATGGCTGGTCTTCTTGTGAGGACTATTACAAATAAATCTCCTGAAATTATGATTCCATTGTTCAAAGCTCTAGTTAGACCAATTATTGAATATGGAAACTCAGTATGGTGCCCCTATCTTAAAAAACATATAAATATGATTGAAGGTGTTCAACGAAGATTTACCAAGTGTATAACTAGAACGAGTACTCGTGATCTTAGTTATGAGGAGCGCCTATCTCTGTTTAGGTTGCCTAGCCTAGAATTCAGATAACTAAGAGGTGATCTCGTTGAAGTATACAAAATTATGCACAATATTTATGATCCTGCACCACCTCTTCCTTGTTCACTATGGCCAACTATGAAAAGACTCGAGCACATAACTTCAAAATAACCAAAACTAATTTTGCAACTAACCAGTTTCGCAAATTTTTTACTAACCGTATCATTAATCTGTGGAATAACCTTTCCGATGACACTATCAACGCGCCATCAGTAAACGCATTTAAAAATCAAATTGACAAAACCTCTTCATCACTATAGAACCCAACATATTCCTCTTCATCACTATGGAACCCAACATATTCCTCTTCATCAATATGGAACCCAACATATTCCTCTTCATCACTATGGAACCCATGTAGTCATCTGTCATGAGAATAAGAAGGGTGGGGGTGGGGGCTACATATTCCTCTTCATCACTATGGAACCCATGTAGTCATCTGTCATGAGAATAGGAAGGGTGGGGGTGGGGGCTACATATTCCTCTTCATCACTATGGAACCCATGTAGTCATCTGTCATGAGAATAACAAGGGTGGGGGTGGGGGCTACATATTCCTCTTCATCACTATGGAACCCATGTAGTCATCTGTCATGAGAATAGGAAGGGTGGGGGCTATATAGACCGCTCTGGCATATTCCTGGCGATGACGTCTTTTTTTTTTTTCTCTCGCTTCCTCGCTCTTTTCTGGTGGCAGACGTTCGGCAATATTAGCTGTCAATGCCCCCCCCCCCCCCCCCCCCACGTTCTTCTGCACTACTAGCTGACAATAGTTCCCCCCCACCCCACCCCCGTTCCTCTTAACTACTAGCTGTCAATAGTCCCCCCCCCCCCCCCCCCCATCTCCCCGTTCCTCTTCACTTACTTACTTAGACTTTAGATGCCCCCGCGTCTTGCAACGCATGAGGCAGTCAAGACGGTTCTCAGCCAGTTTGCTAGTGTCACTCCATCCTCTGTCAGCGAGTCAGAGGTCTCTCTCTTCTGTCTGTCGCCAGCTCATCCTGGGTCGTCTTCTTTTTCTCTGGCCTGCTGGGTACATTTAATGGCCTGGTTTGCAGGTCTTGAAGAGGGTAATCTTAAGACATGACCCAGCCAGTGGAGGCGCCGTCTGCAGACATTGGTTGACACGGGAGCTGTTTGGATCTCTCCCTGACCTCTTCATTTGGTACAAAGTCTGACCATTTGATGCCTAAGATCCTACGTAGGCACTTAGTATCAAAAGCGTCGAGTTTCCTCTCCTGGGTGGTCTTCAGTTGTCAGGTTTCACATCCATATAACAATGTTGAAATCACACTGGAGTTTCTTTTTTTAATCTCTCCCTTTGTTTGTTTGTTTCTCTCTCGCTTTGTTTGTTTGTTTGTTTGTTTGTCTGTTTCCTTCTTTCTTTCTTTCTTTCTTTCTTTCTGTCTTTTCTTCTGTCTTTCCCTTTTATAACTGTCGTTTTTCACGGAAGCAATAGCCTCCAAACCGAAACGTGAAACGGTTATGTAATCATCTGTAAGCACAGTGCTTAGAAGACGTGTTTGATAATTGCCAAGACAGGATAATCGACAAAGCCTTATTGATTTTCCTTTGTCGTTCTATCTCAGTGCTGCTTTTTCATCTCACTATTTCAGTTTCCAGAATTAACAATAATTAACCAGAATGCTAACTTACAAAATGAGCATGTGCGTGCGCGTTTGTGTGTGTGTGGGGAGGGGGGATGCATGCGTGCGTGCGTGAGCGCGCGCGCGCACGCCTGTGTGTATGTGTGTGTGTGTGTGTGTGTGTGTGTGTGTGTGTGTGTGTGTGTGTGTGTGTGTGTTTTAAAGAGACAGACAGACAGACAGACAGACAGACTGTCACGGTCGCTAAGCCGGACGGCCCTACCACCCCTACCCACGCCTATCACACACTAGAGCAGACAACACAGCACACCAACACAGCTTTACAATCATGCGCACTTCTTTATTTCACGCAAACACTATGGCGCCACCACTCACGTCCATCCACAACCACACCGGTATCCCACTTCTTCACTGACCTACACTACCCTTCTATGACCCTGCGAACCTTAACCTATGCTACAGCACCAGTTGCGGTATATCACTGCGACCAAGGGACGCAAAGATAGCCCGCACACGTGGTGGCTAACTACTAGGGACAAGGACAAACCCAAGGGACTCTAATCTCTAACCTACTACCCACCCACACCTCTCCCCAGGACCCACCCTTCTCTTTTGACCCGGGACCACTACCGTACTGGTCACTGCGTCCCTAAGGGAGGCAACAACAGGTACCCTACACCGTGCTGGCCACTACGTCCCAAAAGGAGGCAGTAGCTAACACACTTAACCCTACTCCCTAACGCTACACCCTCTCTAGCACACCCGTGGGACAACCCATCCCGGCCCGGAGAGCTCCAGTCCTCGGCGCTGTACTTGGCCCCTCACAGGCTGACACCTCCCCGGAAGACTCTGCACTCCGGCGCTGACCCTGGCCTCCCACAGTCCGACTCCCGAAAGACTCTACACCCGGCGGCGACTGTGTCTCCTCACGGTCTGACTTCTTCCCCGCGCGTGGGCACGACACCTAACGCACCCACACACCAGACGCCCTCTCGACGAGTCCGGGGCTCGAAGGACGCCTCCTCCTCTGAAGGCCCCGCCGGACACTGGTGAGGGAAGGTCTGGTGCAGTGCCCTCTCACAGCACGCCCGAACGGGGAAGAGCAACAGGTGGCTGGAGAAACTCCCGGACGAACCCCGGTAGCAAGAGGAGAGCTGCCTCACAGACGGCAGACGGCCTGGGTGGTCTCCCTCTCCCGGGAAAAGCAGCAGGCAACGGGAAACCGCCGCTCACTGCCGGCACGCGGCAATAGACTGCGGTGGTCTGGCCACAGCCCCAGGACGGAACAGGATACCTGCTGACACAACTGTATGCCACTACTATAATGTTGCTACTACCTTAGTCATCAAGGCTCATAGGCTACTTGGTAAAGCTTTAATCCTCCATCTCCCTTGCCTACTTCCCACTCGGGCATGAGAGTGACCCCTGAATTTCGAGTACAACCCCCAACCCGTTACTCCCTTTGGGGTTATCAGACCCATTTCCTGCCAACCCTTATCACAGCAGCAAAACAATATTCTCCCTGAGCCAATCTACGCTATTGCATATGGAATTATTAATCACACCCAATTCTCGGAGAAATAAAACCAATCTAAGCAATCCAACACGGACTCCATGGGCCATTCCTAGGAAATGCTAAATAAACTAGGAAATGGGCAATCTCACAAGGAAATGTTTCCACATAGTAATCAGCAGTAATACACATCTCTCAACAACAAAAAACCAACAAAAGAACAAAAAAAAAACTTATCAATTTTTAACGGTTCACAGTTCTAGCATATTCATACAGGAGAAATCGGCTCGCAGCCACAATCCTTCACGTTCTTGCCCCTCTTTGCACTGTCAATTACAATCATATATCAACACATGATTCGTTCGCCAAAATTTCCATCCAGCACCCCACTCTCATGTCATCTCTTGTCAGATAACCTAGTGGTTAATCCTTGTTATGCCAACACAACCATACAATATATACAATATTACCTGCTGCACATCCTCCGTTTTTATCCTATCAACTGCTGAGCTACCCGCCTTAAACTTTACCTTACCCTTCTTTCCGACTTCTAAAATTCATAATGGGACTGTCTTTCTACAACCTAAGATATCTTTCTCCAACCTATTCTGTCACAAATACATACGTCCCTGCATGTGTGTCAACTGTCACTTAAAAAAAAAACAACAACCTCTAACCATGGTTAATATTTTAGCTTTTTCTGAATCACTACAGTCAATGTTTATCGCTTTGATTGCTTCGTTAAATAGTTCACTATGATCTGTTATTATATTGTTTACATCATTCTCAAACCCAAATTCACTAAAATCAATGTTTAATACTTTCATTGTTTCGTCAAATAGTTCATTACAATTCTTTAAATCAGATTCGCTGAGTTCAGCAGCCATTTTTTTAATATAAAAGAAATAAAAATAATTGTAAATTCAGCTGTTATTTATTATTACAGTCTATTTCTAATCGTAAAAACTGATCAGGTTTAAAGGTAACAGTTACTCCTTCAAGATCATCAGACACATGCAGGTCAGCATCTTCGGGGGCAATATTATCAAGTAAAATAGCAAAAAGCTTTATAACTGGTTTAGGCCAAGACTCTGGGATTTTACTAATGGCTTCCATTACGCTTTCTCGTATAGTTAAACTTTCAAAAAGTTCTGTTATAAATTCATCAAACACGGTCTTTAACTCTTCTTTATCAACTCCTGCACTAATCGCCCACCCAAATCATCAAATATTTCTGTAAGCTTTATAACTTCGTGGGGGTTCTTTTTAAAACCAGATTAAAAAACGACAATTAAAAAATAAGTAAGTCGCAGCATGTGTCTGGGTAGGATT